>JAQIWG010002176.1:0-21280 GCA_034695025.1 Chamaedrilus cognettii | reverse complement strand
AAGGGCCTGTAACGCCATGGTTTCATAGTTGCCGGCGCCGAGACTCGAACCCAGGTCCTCTGGACTCGAAGTCCAACGCCTTAACCACTACATCACAGCGCCTCGCTGTAAAATAAAATAGGAGAGGAAAATTTGAATTGGCTTACAAATTTTTAAATCCTGTTTTGACTGTGAAGAATTGGATGAAAATCAGATGCATCTGTTTGGCAGCCATATGAAGGGTCCAATTGAGAAGGAATTTCTTGGCGCGGCCCGGGACAACCTCACGTATCGCATGGGGCCCGGATACTCCGAGCCACGAGATCAATGGTTGGTCGTGTGCTGTAACAATAATGCATTGTTGGATGAGGATGACGAAATAATTACTACAATGTGACATTTTGGATAGTGAAGGATAGATGTAGTAATTATTTGCGATTATACCTATAATTACGATTGTACATAGAATTTATGCATTTGTGATTAAATTATGAAATTTGACTGGCTTTGACTTTTACAAATTGCGCTTGATAATACAGATATTATTGTTGTATCCGCTGTATTTGTGAGCTGATTATTAGTGTTTCTTTTAAAACAATATCATCCTATATCACTAATTTGACGTTATTTCTAACAGTCACTGTTTTATTATGAGTGAACAAGCAACTTTATTGATTGATTGATTGATGAATGGATTAATTGAACGATAGATAGATTGATTGATTGATGCTACTAGTGCTGCAACACAACACTACTAATATAAAGTCAGTACTGTTGGTATCTCCAAGAAGACTGGAATTTTGATTGAGATTTGGGGCTTATTATTACCAGGGTCTAATTTTGTACTGAGTAAAAATTAGATAATTCAGCTTGCTATAATTCTAAAAGCCTATTGCACTTCGTTAATTGTGATTTCACATTATATAATTAGACATTTTGTAGAGTACTTCCATTGCAGTTAAATTGTCTTAAGCACAGAATATTAGCCTATATCATCATTCTGCTAACTAATCGCCCATTGGACATTTATTATGTTAATGTCTATGTTTCACACAGATTTTACGCCCTGGTGAGGATTGCTGGGGCTGGGAATATTGTGATGAATACTAGCAAAATATATTGTATAACGATGTGTAACAAATTAATATTATCAAATACATCACATCAGACAAAATTATTATTACATATTATTCGACTATTGCAGCCACTTTAAAAATTGTAATCAGCTGGAACTTCCGACCACAACAATACTAAGTCGTTTAATGCTGCAGGAAGGTCAGGATGGATGTGTACAACGAGCTTGAAATGCGTGACGTCACAGACACATTTGGCATCATTAGGGGAAGGGAGGAATCAGGTACCATCAAATCTTTTAAAATCTAATAAATTGATGAGAACGGTGAAAGACAAAGTGGAAACAATTTTATATCAAAACACATAGAGTCTGAAGTGATCTTCATTGCTGATACATGTGGCATGCAAAAATGGAATCTGCGCCAACTTGGCTCTTTTATTTTTGAAATCTAAATGGCTATTTTTCTTGCAGAAGAAAAAATGAGCTATTCTGTTGTTCACATATTTTGGGTATAATAAAAATTAGAAATCCTTCCTAATCTTAGTTAATATGCCACAGGTCAAACTTCATTTGCACTAACAATGACAGCAACCAATCATTGACGGCCAATGAATTGAAAATTGTATAATTACAAGTCGTAGAATAGAAGTGCCGAACTGTGTGTTGTTTGCAGATCGTTACGTTATTCTTGGTTGTCACTACGACTCTTGGACTTATGGAGCAATAGACCCGAACAGTGGCGTAGCGGTTCTGATGGCTATCGCTGAAGCTTTTTCTCAACTCGTGGAGAATGGTTTGTCATACACAGTTTCTTATCCTTTCAACTTCAACTTTATTACTGCACTCCATCCTAATGAATGATTATTTGCAGAGCTGACGAATTTAAAACGCCTTTGCCAAAGGTGCACGAAGTAACTCTAAAATCTTTACCGCGGCCAGGATTTGAACCAACATGCTGTCGAGCCCGTAATCCGAGCTCCGCGACTTAGACCACTTGGCCACAACGCTTTGTAGTTATTGCTTCTGTTTAGTTTTTGTATTCAATTTAAAGCTTTATTGTTTTCGCACCAGTTTCTTTTTTAGTACCGGTATGTTTGAAAATACAATGTAGTAGATCTCAGTGTCGTAGATGCAGTGATACCAATCACATTATATTGAACAGAATACGCATGAAAAGTGAACAATATAGCGTAACTTTTAAAATGATTCAATATACAGCGTAGATACTGAATACCTTTTTGGCATTGTAGTTGCTCGGTCATTTCTTTCTAGAAAAAAAATAATTTGAAAAACCATTGTTTAAACATGCTTCCTAGTTTACTCTTTCTTTATGTTCATCATGGTTAGCTGCAATAAGCCTACTTTCGTAAGTTGCCTTACTCTGAGATCAGCCATTGATGTCTGAATAGGGTGGCAGCCGCGAAGGACAATTGTTTTTGCGCTTTGGGACGCATCAGAAATGGGTCAGATCGGGTCGTGCGAGTGGGTTGAGGTACGTGTCATTTAAAATTATTTCCATTAACTAAAGATGATATACATTTTTGAAAACCTTAGTCATCACATGAAAGATTCGGTTAAGTGAAGATTGAGACTACATTTTAAATCGTGTTAATTGTGACGTAAATTCCATCATATTGATGCATGACTCTTCACTGATTTACTTATGGAAAACCTCTGAAAAAAAAACCATCTAAAAAACTGGACATCTGGATTCTTGAACTTAATGTTTTGTGAAGTCTTATCATTAGCAAGACATTAAATTATTATTTCTTGCACAGTTTGAATTAATATATATCATACATTACTTGGGCCTCTACAATACCTCATCAGGCTTTGATGAAAACGGGTTCAAGAATACATAAAAAAGCTCTAGGCCATATCATAGTATATCTGTGATTTTACAGTCAATCATTTGCAGATATGCTATAAAGAAGCATGTTAACAGCGTTGCCGATAGGAAATCCTAGACCGAGAATAGTGCCTGAATAGTGTCCGAAAAGTGAATAGTGTGTGAATAGTGGATAGTGAATAATGAGTAGTGTCCGAAAAGTGAATAGTGTGTGAATAGTGGATAGTGAATAGTGAATAGTGTCCGAAAAGTGAATAGTGTGTGAATAGTGGATAGTGTCTGAAAATGAGAAACTATCAGAGTAATGCGATGGAGCCAGAGCTCATGTGGTGTGATGCACTCTGATTGCAGGATCATGCCTTGTTGACGTAGGATCACGCATCGTTTATTAAAGGGATCAAACGTTGTCGATTAGGTGATTGCAGGATCATACTTTGTTGATTGCAGGATCATGCGTTTTTGCTGGCAGAACGAGCCGTCGCTTATATCAATCTCGACAAAGCTGTCAGTGGTAACTACCACAACAAACCAAACTTCATTTTCTATAAAAGTTGAAAATGTCTGCTTATGTAAATCAATGGGTAGCCGTGGTTAGACATCTTGTCTTAATATTTAGACATAGAATTGTGATCGTAAAAGAACTATAGACCATATAAAATAGAATGCTGGTGAGTTATGCGGGGTGTCACAAGATGTGAGACGGAGGCCATTGAGCTGAAATCTAAAACACACCAACGTGATTGGTGTGTTTGCAGTCGGTCAATGGATGCAGATGGTGGTCACTCTCTGGCGTCTCGTTTGCTTTAAACTGAAGATTATCCTTAGGCTCATTCATTTTTCAATTATTGTTTAAATTGCTTGGATATGTGTTCATGAAGTTATGAGCATTACAGATTGCGTTCTTATTCGAGAAAAGATTACAATTTATTGAACAAGTTGTGATCATTGATCATTGGTCGTGTGATTTTCGTTTTTACCCTGCAAATCCGTTTGATTTTGAGTTACTGGTCAAATTCATATATATACTTCGCTCATTCATTGGCTTAAATTTTTGAAGCGATTTCCTTCATATCTACAGAGACTGGTATTGAACTTAAAAGATAGTAATTAATGATTTAAGTTTTCATGTTTAAAATCTCATAATTAGAATTTTTTTCTAATATCTGCAGGCACCGATTTGTTTGAGGTGGAGGCGTCTCTAGTTCTGCGTGACGTCATGATGAAAGCATACTCACGAGTATCCTCTTCGGGACTATCGGAGGCAAATATTCGGTAATGTAGTATGTCAAGTAGTATGCCAAGTTTTGCTAATCAGCTTTTGGAAGATAGCGAGATATTTGTTCTTCATGAAACATCTAACTTCAACGAGACACTGGGCGCAAATATTCATTGGTTTAGTTAACTTCAACGAGATACTGAGCATGAATATTCATTCATTTAGTTCCACATGCTTTTGCACAAAGATGACATGTGGTGTCTAACGTTCTCGGCATAGACTTTGAGTTTATCACTGCTAGTTGCTCCACCTCGATTTGAAAATATGCTAAATCGCACATTACTTAAACTGCGGTTTAAGCTAAATGCAGTTTGAAATATTTGGGTTGCACGACGATTTTCCTCGGTTTAAATGCGATTTAGAAAATGTGCACAAATATTACTGAGCTTTAGTCTTCATTAGCGTTCCGGAAGGCTCTAATCGTGTTAACACGTGTCAATAGTGGTGAATGTTCAATAATATCGTGAAAATTTGAATCCTGAAACGTAACTGAATTTTAGATATTTTTTCCTTTAAATCGCAGTTAATTCTCTGAAATGTGCGATTTGGAAGCGAATTAAGTGCAATTTGGAAAATAAATTCACAGATTGCTAATTCGCACATTAAATCGAAGTCGAGCAACAGAAAATTTCGCTAAATCGGACTACGTCACTAAATTGCACTCAAATCGAGATCGAGCAACCAGCCTTGACGCCGGTATCTGTATATCATTCAATTTAGCTGATCTTATATTCATTGAGGTTCAACCCCGTGTCGTTGGACAGTGATCATGCGCCGTTCTTCCACATCCTTGGCGTCCCAGTCATCTGGCCAAGGCTCGTGCCCAGAACTGTAAGCTCTAGATCTACTTAACTAAATACATGCCTAGGATTTGTTCGAAAGGCAGTCAAAAAGTTTGACAAACTCGACTAAAGCACAGTAATTTGTTCAAATTCTTCTACATTGCTTCCGCGCCCCCCCCTAAAAAATTTTTTTTTGGACTCACCTAAAATGTGAGCAGATATACGTGCATTTACTGTATCATAGAGTGTATGACAGTCATTGATCATATCGCAGTACGCTGTCCAGCTTTGGTGACACAACGTATTTGGTGACACAATATATTTGATGACACAATATATTTGGTGACACAACATATTTGGTGACACAACATATTTGGTGACACAAACATATTTGGTGACACAACATATTTATATAAATCTTTATTTCACACAAGCAGTGTAGTACAGAGAGGAAATTACGCACCAATCAAACAAAGTACCGCATCCAACACAACAAAAGGACTACCTCAATGGAAATAAACTGGTCTTTTTCATAATAAGAAAGACGCCTAATGTGACAATCAACTATATCAGGCTTGTTTGTGAGAATTATAAACCAAAAATGGAATCTATCAACGATATTAGGGTACACCAATTTGAACTCGATCAATTAACATTAATTATTCAAGTAATGTAAAACACTGAATCTTAAAAGACATATTGATCAAATTATAATTATTTGTTTTCACATTTGCCGAATCAAATCCATATTTATTATCTATTGCAGTCCGATCTTCCTTTCCGAACCATTTGAATAGAATATTGGCTGGGTTGAAGTTCACCTCGCTCAACTTGTCGCAAATATTTAACGTGCGTATGTCAACAACATAACTCGCTAGTAATTCATCAGAATAATACTGACAGAGAGTAATTGTATTCTTGTCAAAGGCCGAGAAGAGCTTCATATAAGCATATATTTGCAACACCACTATTCTTTTCAAAAATTCTGAAAACCGCTGCTTTCGCAGGCGATCCGTACTAGATACTCGTTACTAGACCAGGGGCGGCGCCAAGAATTTTTTCTTGAGAAGGCAAAAAGGGAAAAAGAAAAAATTAGGGGGCTAGCTTCACAGAAGGCTTGATATCTTAAACTTTAACTTCAACTTCACTAGTGCACTCCACCCTAAATGGATGATTATTTGCAGGGCTGACGAATTGAAACCACCTCTACCAAGGCTGCAGGAAGTGACAAGAAATCTTTCGTCACGGCCGGGATACAAATACAAGCCGTTTTTCCAAGCTGTTTTTACTTTTCGCCCCCACAACCTCAGTTTTTTCCTTGCGCGTTCAAAATCATTACAGGGCGATTGCTGTGTTAAAAGTGGGGGGGCTAACTTTGTAAGTTAGTGGAGCTATCTCCCCTTGCTGGGGTTGAAAATCATAACAGGGGGGACTTAAAACAAGCAGTACTTAAAAAAAAAGTGGGGGGGCTACTTTCTGAGTTGAGGGGGCTATGTCCCGTTTTGCCCCCCTGTAACACCGCCTTGTAATAGGCTTAAAACCGCTCTTAGTGATGATTTTGGTCTAACTCAACTACTCGCTCCATCACTGCCTCACTGATATATCTTACTGATACATGCTGATAATACACAGCACGCAATATTGTAATTGTATAATATGTAATATATCCAAAAAGTATGTTTTCACTGCCTGTTATTATGCACTACATAATTTATAAATGGACTGCAACCCCTGCAGACTAGGGTTAAAAGAGAATAGTTCTACAGCCCAGAGTTTTTTGGGCAAGTTGTCAATGGTGACTAAAAAAGGGGGGCGGTTCTTTGCACTGTAATACATAATCTTTGTTACTGCACACTATCCTTAACTCCTAGTCGGATATTTTAGTTAAAATGCTCTTTGCAACTTTTGCGACTGTGACTTTAAGACTTTGCGACCGACTTCGTGACTTTGCGACTTTGTTTAGCAAAGAATTCACTCCAGCCTCCTCCTCGACACGCAGCAAGCTTTGACGAGTCTGTCTGGCATGGCGCCATTCTGACGCCTTTTTCAGCATTTTTCTTCACTATAATGCAACAAAAACCTATAAGGTACATGTATTAACCCCTTGGCCGATTCAAGTCACTACAAGCTACTTCTGCACTTTTTGCAGCTCTTCGTGCAGTAACCACGAAGAGCTGTAAAAAGTGCGGAAGTAGCCATCTTGGAATGAATTCAAAATAAAAAGGCCGTATACTTGTTAAACTCTAAAATCATCACCGTCATACAGACCGCTAATTTCTGTCTATTTTAAGGTGCATAATGTCCATCTTTCCTCTCCCGCCCCCGCCCCCAACCCCCGCCCCCGCGATCCCGTGCCCCACACGCCTCTCGACACGCTCGCCCACGTGCTGGGGGTTGTCGATTCGACGCTGGGGGGCCACGTGGTCCTCGCGCGGGTCGCGGGGGAGCTGACTCTGCAGCTCGCTTCCCTGGTGCGCCTCCCCCTGGACGTCAGGGAGCTCGGGGCGTGTCTGGAGCGGGAGGCCAGCGCGCTGCAGCGGGAGGAGGGCATGCAGGACTTCAGGATCTCGCTCAGTGAGTCTTGGATTTAACTGAATGGTGTAGTGCAGTGTCTGAAACAGGCGGCCCGCGGGCTGGGGCGATTCTAGAAGTTTTGGGTGGGGGGGATGTTCCTGATTTCCCCCCTGATTGCACAAGTGACGATCAGGGGAGGTAATGGCTGAAATTTCTTCCCTCCCTTGCAGAACTCACGACTGGGAGGGGGTTGGTAACAGATATTTTTCACGACCTAAACCCTCTTCGTCTGACGAAAATTCACTCGGCATGCTGGCGGGGGGGTGGGATGATCAGTGCTAAAGGGGGGGTTCATTGTCATGCTTTGGCTTATTTGGCCTTAATTGCTTACTTTCCTTACTTTTGCATTGATGGTGCAAAAGTAAATACGCTTAAGTAACTCAGTCTTGTTCTCAACTTAATAATTAATTGAATATCATTAATCGAATACTGATAAATAATATATACGATATAAATAATATTTTATGTCGGTGTTTATTTGTGCATGTCGACAGATTATCTTCAAACTGCTGTTGGCACCTTCCAAGAAACTGCTGATCTGTTCAGCGAAAACTTTCAGCACATCGATGTTTTGAAGTAAGTTTCTTTACAAACAGTCTTTAAAGTTAAAGTAAGTTTAGTAAGAAAAGTATGTCTAGTTTAATTTTTACTATAGTTTTTGTTACAAGCTGGCCTAGCCTTGTCTATCCCATAGTCTTGTCGTCCTTTCGGGAGTCAGGCTGTACAGCTTTGACGATCAACTTCCTCATGAGACGATTCATGCACAACGTATTCAGGGTGTTTGTAGTCGACTCCACGCAGTCGCGAGGCGCTGTGGTGTAGTGGTTAAGTCCGTCGGACTTGTCCTTTTTCCTTCCGTCGTGCATGTCCTTCTCCTCTCTGCTCCCTCTCCATTGATACTAGAAACTAATCTCGTTCTATGGCGTGTATTTGTGTACTACTAACTATCGTATTTTATATCATTTAGCAATGTATCGTAATGTGTTTTACTGTTTGAAAATGTTTAGCGATGTACTTGAAACAAGACAGTACAATGATCGTATTCTACAAGCGTCTCAAGCGTTCCGCAGTTTCAGAGCTAGCATTGATCAACGTACGAGGTATACATAAGATCTTTTTGTGTCTTCTACAATAGTTGCTACTATTCAATTCATTTGTGAACATACTGTGCCTGGCCAAACAGTTTCTAGGAGGTTGTTTACACTCCGCCAACGTCAGTCGCGCGATCAGTCGCTCACTTTATCTGCAATTTAAAAAAAGTTTTTAAGGCTTTCTGGATGATCATTGAAGCATACTTTACTGAATAAAAAAAGATTGTCGGCCTGCTGCATAATTTCTTTGCTGGTTGAATAAAATAGTTCATGATTAGTAATGTTAAAGACTTGACTTGCATACCATATCATGTCGGTGATTGTAGCTGTTTTGTACACTTTTGTCTTCATCTTACTATTATACTTACTGTTATGAATACTCTAATCTTACAACCATTTATGAAAAAATTCTGTTAACTTAATCTGCAGTAGCAAAATTATGTTTTTCATGTAGGTAAATCGTTATTGATATTATATCGTGATATATATTTATATCATGTCGTGATATATAAGGTAAACATACTCATGCTCTATAGATCTATTGATTTATTATGCATGTTTCCCCCCAGAAGTTTTTCTATAATAGGGTTAATGGTCGTTCATTTCAAGCTTTCCCGATTTTTGATTTTTTAGTACAAATATACCGATTTAACATATATAGTTTATTGTGTTTACTCTGCACAGTCTAGACAATTAAATAATGGTGAATATTGACTATCAGTTGGATCTAATGCCCTAGAGCAAATTAAGGTTCTTATACATTATGCAATTGACATATTACACATTATATATCTATTTGACAATTGCGATATCATAGCCTAAGAATATGTTATTAATTGTTTTACTAGGGATAAACCAAACGGCTTCAGTTCCTGTTCACTGTTCATACTGATGGATATTCATAATGCAGTCGTCGCATATGTCAAAGCAGAAATACCCGAGGAAAGGGATACGGCTCGAGAACTGGTTGACTATCAGATATCCATGGCAATCCTGGCGATCCAGTCAGCGAACAGCATTCTTATGGATGAAGAAGATGTTTTTCAATGACTTTTATTTGCTTGTAAGAAGAGATAATAATGACAGGTCTACGCAATTTTACCAGTGATTTGCTCTTTCAAAGACCTTGCGAGTTTATTTGCTACCGTTATCGTATTAATAAAATTACATTAGATGAGCTAGTTTAAATGCAAGGCCAAGCAGACTTGCTCAGCATAACCAACTTACTAGACTGGACGACAAACTTAGTTAGGCCTAGTTTGCTTATCCAGCGCCTACATGTACACGTATGTGCACTTTGTCATTGCTTGAACAGACCGATCAGCGTGCAGCAGATCACTTGCGCACCTTGACCATGTTTCGTAACATTTTGCTATGCGCAACTCCGTTATGAATTATTGCATTCTTGCACCTTTGTCAATCAACGGACGATATTTTGTCCTCGAACGGTCGTTTGAAGCGCAGTTCAGAGCAAACACCAAGCAAATGAGGGCCATCAGCATTGGTTGATCAGCTCTGACTACGCAGTCAATCAGTGCCAGCAGTAGCGTCCCATGACAACCCCGTTATTGACAGCAAAGCAAACTTCAAGCACGGTTCTACACACAGACATTTGACGTCGTCACGTCACCGACCCTCGGCTATGGTTCGTTGCGTGCCAACACCATACACACTGTGTCGCCCTAATGTAAACAAGATGCGCACAATATCGTTGAATATTCGGTTTTTAGTTTAGTCGTTGTAGCCTACTTAATTAGTAATTACTGTCATACGACTTCAGTTTTGGTTTTGAAAAGAGTATCGATCGCTAATTTGTTCGGTAGCCAAAGCCCGAAGGTTAAAGCTATCCAAGTAGAGTTGAACGTCAAAGGACTCTATAGTACAGCAATGCATATCGGATATAGATCGATTTAGCCACTAAGCGCTACATGAGACGTGCATGGCTTGTAAAACACGGTGATTAGATAGCCTAGCTACCCGCAGTTCGACAGTAGAAGTCAACTTTGCGAAATGAAAGTTCGGGCGCTTGCCGTGCTAATTAAAGCGCCGCATAGTGTCTAGCTTGCAATAATTAGTTTGCATCGAGGAAACTAACTGTATGTCGGCTTTGAAAGTTGACTCTGCGCCGAGTTTAGTTGCTGTTTCTGGAGAAGATTTAGTTGGAACAAGCGACGCTGTAATAGCCGAGCGCGCTGTAATAAGCGAAGCTCTCAGTTCAAACACAGGTAAAATCGATGATAAAATAATAATCGATTATGCAAAGTGGGATGACAATAGTCATAAGCAAGAATTGTCAGAGACTGCAAAAAACTATTTGTCTGATGTTGTAACTTCGGCAAAGACGGAGACCCTAGATAACGATCGTGCTAGCAATTTCAGTGTTTTTCAGTCTGATTCCATTAACTCAAGCGCGGAAATTTCTGAAAAACATTCTACCAACAGAGATCGCGAGTGGGAGCAAGTATTTTTCAGTAGCGGTAAGCCCAGACTATCGCGAAGAAAAAACACTGTCAACACTGAACATAAAAGCAGTTTGAACGACTTGAACAATGACAATTTAGGTCTCGATTCGAACAAATCCAACGCAACTTATGATTTGAATGCAGAAGAACAAAAAAAATTGGTAAACGCCAACAAATTCTTATCAGACAATCAGGAGGACAATCATAATCATATATGGACTTATTACGATAAAAAAAATCGCTTTCAACCCACTCAGTCAATCCAACCCAAGCGGCATCGCAAAACCGCTGCTGCAAAAAAATCATTAACACTTCAACCAAAACCAGAATCAACGACGGGAGCCAGTTCTAGAAGACCTTCTTTGTTAAGTCGCGAACTATCGGATTTTAAGGCTGATTATCGGTCGTTGAGAAGAATACGCCGCCAGGGCACCAGCGCTTCACTAAAGCCTGTTTCTTCAAAAAGTTCTTCTACGCGCACCAAGTCAAGTCGTTCCAATTATATTAAAAAACCATCGGTACCGGAATTGGTAGACGCTAATGACTATCTCAGTGTCGATAAATCTGCTTTGAAGAAAAGAAACAAAACTTATCCTAAGGTTTTCCGTCACACAGACTCAGTATTTTATCAGCAGCGAGATAGAAACAATAATTATTTGACGAGCAGCGCACGAAGTCGGTCATTGCCCAAGCACATAGATGGTATTTTGATCCAAAGGCAAATTGTGCACGAAGAAATCCATTACGGAAGCGACTCAGATGTGAGTATTCATCGTCACCGATCTTTGGCACCTGACACACGACCGCAAGGCTCTTCGAAAGTAATTCGTAGCAATCGGCGATCAACGGTTCGATTTGAGAAACCGAACACATCATTTCAAATTGAATCTGGTAATTCCAGTTATTCATCACCGAGCGCGACTGGATACGCGCGAATGGCGAATCCAAAGTTTTCAGCGAGCCTTTACGGGCCTGGTTATAATAACCGTCTGCAGTTATCTGAAGACAGATCCAACGTCAATAGAGAATATGCTACAGAAGATGGAGGCCTGCGAATTTCAGCCGGGTCGAAACCAGCGAAATCCGGGCCCAGATCGAACACAAATCATAATGGAACAACCACAGTTACAACTATAAATTACAACAACTCGCATCCTTATGGTTATGGGAGTGAAGTCGACAACTCTCAAACAGTCTACACAACAACAACACATGCAAGGAAGTCCATGGATCCCAAGTTCGCTCCGAGTCTCTACGGTCCGGGATACAACAACAGAGAGCGCACGGTTGATAACGGGTACGAGATAACTGGAGACCGCTCAGTTGTAAATGAATCCGTTCAGCGTCAATCCAATCGCTCTACGTCAGAACCAAGAACATTAACAAGCCGCAGCGGCACGTCGACGACTATCACACCGCGGTACAATCAGAGTCCATCGTCCACAACGAGAACAAATGACAACTTTGACAGCAATGACACGATGCGCGTGCGTAAATCGTTGGACCCCAAGTCTGCGCCTGATCTTTATGGTCCTTATTACAAGAATCGTGGAAACGTAACCGAAGGAAGTTACTCAACTAGCGGGGAAACTGTGCCGCAGGTGCGATCTAGCCGTAAAGCAAAGCGATCAGTCACTCGACAAAATACAATGACAACAATTAACGATGACTCTGCCAAAACGATAACATACTACAACGGACATGCTTCTGCGGCAACTAACAACGGCAGAAGCTTAAACGGAAATACGATCGAGCGCCAGAGAAACACTTTGGATCCAAAGTTCCATCCAAGTCTTTACGGACCATACTACAGGAATAAAGACGCCTATGCCAGTAATGGGCAACGCATAGAAATGTCTGAATCAGCTGAGGGACGGCACGCATCACATCCGACTGCCACAATCAGTGTCAGCAGCAGCACCAGTCCTACATACTACACCCCGGCAGAGGATGGCAAACATCACGATGCCGCTGCAGGCACCATCAAGAGGCTTTTGTCGGCGAAGAACGGCAACCCGCAGAGGGAGATCTCTCCGCGCCTCTACGGTCCTGCGTACGGTCTGCTACTGGAAAGAAACACCGAAGATGGTAGTTCCCCTCCACGCAGCCATCGGGAGGAAAGTCACACACACAGAGGAGCGACTACAGCCAGACGAGATATCAATCACTCGACGCTATCAAGTCGCCCTCAGAGCTCTGTCCATCGAACTGTCTACAACCCAGATCCTCTTATAGGTAGCGGAATAAAGTACTCGTCAACACCTCGACAGAAACCAAACGTCGAGGGGCGTTACTCCACTCTCACTGGCAATTCTAGAAACACTCGGCTTCCATCCATCACTACTTCCACTAACAAACAAGCTCTTCTTGGCTCAGGCAATGCCGGCAGTACTGATAGATCATCTGAAGGCAATTTTCGCTACAAGCGAACGCTGAATTCAAATTCTCACGCCCCCGCTCAATCGGAAGACTTGGCGTCCACTCCCGAGATACAACCCGCTCGTCTCAAACGTCGAGTACCGGCAAACGTTCACGATGACGACAATTTGCTGTTCGGAGAGACGGAGGAGGAAATTCGCGACGCCGCCCGACGTCGTCATCTGGCCTCCCACGACGCCTGGCCCATGTTTAAGTACGACCGAGCGGACGGCATTGCATGCCTAGTCCGAACGGCCCCGGGAAAGATCGACGAGGTCCGCAACCGCCTGCGGCTCATGGACGGCGTGAGTGACGAGACCCAGGCGCGCATCCCTCCGCTGCCCGCCTCGGAATTCGACGCTGACGAGCAGGTTGAGCTCTCCCCGATGCAGCTCGTCTGGGCGGCGTCACCCCCTCCGGACGTCCGCCCTCTCTATATCCTCGTGCCCGTCGGGGAGGTGCCTTTCAACGAAACCCTGCAGCAGCTTCTCTTCATGTACACCGTCGACTACGGAGACTGGCAGTTCGCCGAGGGTCGCTTCATTCAGGTCCCGGTCGACGGGGTCCCGCAGGACTTCTGCGAGGTGGTCGTCCCGGAGGCGTTCCGGAACATTATCTTCGACGCGAAGATGAAGTACTTTGAGAACGTGCGGGAGCTCGGAGCGGCGGGCGGGGAGTTGTACTCGACCATGGAGCCCGGCGTGAGGGTGGCCGTCAGCAAGAGGACTTTCGACGAGAACGCTCAGATCAAGATCCGAGTGAGTCTTTAAGTGATAAAAACATGCAGGACGGCTTAAAAAAATGCTGAGTTACATATTGTAGCAACAGCAGTAATAAACTTAATTTATAAAAGCAGAGATATTTTGATCTTTATTATGGCGTAGACCTTGGCATTTTTCAGTAGAACTAAATATTTTCCTAATTGTAGGCCATTTTATCGATGCCCCGTTGCATTCTAGGCTAAGATGCTTCATTGTTGGCTTTTTCAAGTGACATTAATTTTAACATCGAGCGTTTCAGACATCTACTGTACATTATCATGCTGTATTCACCATTCAATAAACAATAAATTACTGAGTCATACACGTATGTCTTCATTGTGCTTGATGCTCAGGTGGAGCCCCTCGATTTGAATGAGACGGAACTCCACAAGCTCTTCCCTGGCACAGACACGCAGCATGCCCTCGCCGTCAGCCCTGTGGTCAAGATCACCGCCTCCCAGATTACCAAGCGCCCCATCGTCGTGTCCATGCCCAAGCCGGGCCAGTCGCTCTTCGGTAGCACAGCCATGGGTCTCAAAACCAAGGCCAACGACGTTCGCGATCAGAAGGTGGCGCTGTACACCAAGGATCAGCAGCTCTCAAAATACCAGCAGGACGGATCGCTTCACAGGGAGAATGCTGGAGAATACGACTTCAACGCGAGGATCTGGAAAGCGGGTGGAAGCGTGTACGCCTTCCTCGTCATGACCGGGCAGGATGGGGTACCGCAGGTCGACCCTGAAGATCCCAAGGACTTCCTGAGTAGGAGGCTCTTTGAACAAACCGCCGGGGAACTCGACAAGGAGGAAATGAAGATCCGTGCTCTCGGTCGACAGCTCGTTAACAACAACGTCACGAGCGACATCTTCCAGGGTATGAGGGCGGCGATCTTCATGACAATTGTATAATAAAAATGTAGTACACTGAGAGGTAGGTCCGCATTTTCCAACATAATCAGTGTTATGTGAGGTTAACACGTGCACCCTGATCCCATTCAACATGAGCGGTGTGGGCTACTTGACTCATCGCAGCAATAGCCTAATTACTAGGTCTAGATGAAGGTTTGAGGCAAACCTAAAAGAAAATTATATGCAGAAGACTAATATGTGGACTAATCTAACCAAATGCACTGAAAAGATTCATATCCGTAAGCGAGAATATGCATTTGAGTGCGCTGGTATGCTTATTTGTCCTTCAAGGTAACGAGGGCGGCGACCTCAACGGCGCCGTTCTGCAGATCCTGCGCAACTGGAAGAACGCCAACAACAGCTCCGACGAGAGCTCGATGGTTCGCCAGCTAGTGGGCGCCCTCAGGGACACTGGCTTCCCCGTCGACGCGTCCACCTGCCAGATGCGCTACCGCCGATACGTGCGCGACCGCGAGGAAACGAAAATGCTCGCGATTTTCAATGAGCTGCAGTCGAGCCCCGCGGTGATGGTTAATTGGTACGCGTTGGGCCGCGAGCTGGGGTTGAGTGACGCGCATCTGAGGAGGATCAAGGATCAGACGCCGGATCTGCGCAAGCGCTGCTACACCGTGCTGCGGGCGGCCTACGAGCGGCTCAAGAACGAGGAGGAGTACAATAGAGAGATCCTCTTGAAATACATCGCAGCGCTGAGGAAGATGGGATGTCCGCGCATCGCGTCGAACGTCGAGCAGAATCAGTTGCCTAAGTTTTACGTCCCATCTCAGGACTTGTAATCACCGGCAGGTGAAAAAACTTGTGTTGATGCGGATCTTCAGTAACTGTTAATGTCCACGCATCGAGTCGAACGTCAAGCAGCACCAGTTGCCCAAGTTTTAAATTTTACTACACTTCTCCGGACTTGTATTCACCGGCGGGTAACCGAGCTTTTCGGGTGGCTGGGGGAATTCTTAAGTGGGGACCCTAAGGGGGCGCCAGAATTTCTTAGCATCTCGAGTCTCTTGACAACGTTTTGCTCCCTGTGAGATTTGCGACTGGAAGGACGGGTGATTGCTGACAGATATTTCGATGCTATTCTGAGCATTCATGGTTCATTTTGGGGACACCATTGAGGAATTGGAATTGGACTATTTGACTCCAAGCCCTCAACTGGGACGCCTGGCGTCATTTGGCTTCCATAGGACTCGTATTTTGCTTATCTTGCATCCAGACTATATAGACGTGTCTTGAACATGCATCTTGTTTGACTTTTTGAACTAATGACAGTCATGGAGTCAGGTTCGCTTGTACTAATTTGAACTAATCAGACTCAGTATGGCACCATTATTTCGTTTCACAGCCTCAACTGTGCGCACCTTTATCTGAGGAAAAATTATAATAAATTTGAAATACCATCGACAATATAGTTATGATATAGAAAAGTTGGCAGTTTACGAGTTGAATATTAGTCTACCAATGCACTAATCATTGGCGATATCACAGAATAAGCTATCATTTGTTACACTTTGATGACCAACATTGTAGTCAATGTGCATGTATGAGTTAAATTAGTGTACAGTACGGTATCTAATAAGAATTGACAGACGCTTTGTCATAGCTATGAAGGATGTATATATAAGAGCTAAATAATGTACACTACTAGGCTACCTGATTCTCTTAGGCTACCTGATTCTCTTGTTTTTAGTTACGATGCTTTTTTGTCGTATTTATTGCATTTATAACTTCAGGGTTCGAACTTCAAACTATTGCAAAAAGTTAAATATTAATGTGTGGCATTAATCTTTTTCTACATGTCTCAACCATGTGAATTGGAATAAAATTTGAATGGAATTTGAATTAAATTTCAATTTCAATAATATGAATTGTTGCTAATTTGTTGAATTCAATACAAATTATCCTTTGCCAGAGAGAGACATGGGTTTAATGTTTATCTTTCTTGATTCTTCTGTAAGTTAAACTTAAAATTAGCTGGTTCTTACTTTTTCATTTTGAAACTTAAAATGATCTTAATTTTCAATCAAATTTTTTACCACAAAATAATTAGAGTTTTTATATGTGTTTTATATTCTGTCACATTATCTTTTGATATGGATCGAGTTGGTTTTGATGGCGACGTAATAATGATACTAGACCCATTTGAATTGTATTCCAAACATACAGTATAAAGCATTCTGATAAAAGAAATCCTTTTCAGAATTCAACAAGCAGTTGAAAGGGTACCAGTATAGCTAACAAATTATAAAAGTAAAAATAGACAACTATAAATGTGATCAACATTATTAGATAGGCAAAATTATTGCCACTGACTGTTACAGACCATCCACTCAAACGCACTTGTAAATATTGCCGCTGCATGAGTCGCCGGCTCGTGTTTTCCATTGTTACTCTGTCTTGCACTGCAGAGACGAATTTTGAGGGGGGGGGTGATTCTTTTTTATCACGTCACAAGACCTGACCGTCCGTGACCACTGATCAATGCGTCCCCCCCAATATCCCGACTTAAAATGTTGAAGCATCCGTATCCAAACACTCATGAAGAGCTCTTGTATACAAGTTGCTTTTGTGTACATATAGAGACATTTCTCATCAATCATACATGCATACATTAGTACGCTAGAGACAACAGAAACAGTGAACAACAGTTAAAGTCAAGGAAATTTAGTCAACCAACAGCTTTGAAAAGTGCTACGCGTTTGAATAAGCTGACAAGCAGCTATGATAATTATCGTTCACAGCTTCATTAGGCAATAATCTCTGTGCGTCCTCCTTCTTCATTGTACATGTGTGTCTCTTGCATTAGTTGCCATCTGGTCTCTTCACACGGAGCAGTTATTGTGTACAGTAAAACATTAAAAAAAATTTCAGCGTGCATGTCATATTAACAAATTTAGTGAAATTGGTAAAAACTAATGAAAATTACATACACAAAAATAGCGCTGCATAAACAATAGATACTGGGCAATCCTCAGAAATGCGAAAAGTAGGTGTAGGTCATTTTCTAAAGGACAAAAATCGTAAAAATAGCATACAGTAAAATTTCATGCTTTACACTTTACAGTATCACACACGTGCCGACACCACCCAAAAGGTTTTGACCGCTTCCTTGCTCTACGCACAGACTTGAGTCTACGCAGGCTAAAATGTAGGCATCATTCATTTAAATAAGAAAATGATAATCTAGTTGAAAGATTAAGAACGCCTATTTGAGCCTAAGTTTTAGGCCCAGTTGCTCAATCGAGAGTTATTTGGTTTAAATAGACACAGAACAAAAACGACCTCACCACCCAATCAGATCCCGCAAATTAGATCGGAGATATTCAAATAACTCGCCAATATTTGGGAGTTATTCAAATAATCCTGAACCATTCAAATAACTTTCTATTGAACAACTGGACCTCAGTGGCTTCTTGTCAAAGGATTGGTTTTCTACCAGATCATAATCTTATTGTAACTTTCATTTTCTGGATCCTTTAGCACCTTGATTTTCTTGATTTTGGTCTTGATTTTCCAATCTTATTCACTCCTTTGACGATGTTCTAGCTCGCAGTTCATGTCCTGATGTAATTATTTTTCTCGATTCTTTGTGCTGTTTATTTCTTGACCATGTTTCAATGTTCTGTGCTCCTGCTTGTTTTTGCTATTCGTTGTTCAGATTATATTCTTCACCTGCTTGATCCTTTCACTATCCATTTCCTGTTTTCTACTTCTGTTTTATTCTGTTTCACTCCTTCTTTTTTCACCTGCTTGCCTCTTCATGCCTTTCTCCTTTACTTGTCTTCTTTTGCTTTCCTTCCATTGCTTCCTCGGCTTGTCTTCCTCTGTTTTCTGTCTTTTTCTGTCTTCTACTTTCCTCCTACTGTATCCCCCTTCTGCTTCTCTTCCCCGGTCGCCATCCCTTCCCGTCAGACGTACTGCGAGGAGCGCTTGTCGCGCCGCCCACGGCTCAGCAGGGTGCACGGCAGCGCGTTGCTCGCGCAGTGACGGAACGTCCTGTTGAAGAACCAGTAGATGACCGGGTTGATGGCGCTGTGCGCGTGTCCGAGCCACAGCGCGAAGTGCAGCAGGCGCGTGTGCCTCGCGTCCCTCGTCACATCCACGCTCAGCGAGAGCACGTTGTAGGGCAGCCAGCTGAGCGCGAACACCGTCACGATGATAACGAGCAGGCGCACGATCGCCCTCCTGCCGGACAGCACGGCCAGACTGCTCGCGCGGCTCCTAGAGCTCGGTCGCGCCGCGCAATGGTGCCTACATGTCCCGGTGACGTCACGCGACGCACACCTCGGTTCGCCCCCCGCGGCCCCTCCTACCCCACCTCCATCCGAGCTGCCTGATCCCCCCGCTGCCGCGGGGCCCCCCGAGCCGGCTGGCGGGCCCACCGGAGGAGACAGCACATCGCGGACCCCTGCTGTGGTGGTGGTCAGCGCCTTGCAGCCGATGGCCCAGCGGTCTCGGCCGGAGGGAGTCTCCGTCGACTCGGCGGAGATGCAGAGCGTGCGGCCCACCAGGGCGTAGCTGGCGACGATGACTGCGATGGGCGCCATGTAGGTGAAGAGAAGGAGGAAGACGCCGTACGCGTGGCGAATAGAGGAGCTCGACCAGACTTCTACACAATGCGTCACGGACACGTTGAGCTCTTTCACACCAGCGCTGACCACCTGCAAACAAATGGTTACATTATTTCAATAGCGATCAGCTAAACTAACTAACTAACCGTCCTTTTGTCGTCTAATCTGCTAATGTCCATATTCTCACAAAGGCTTAGTAGCTTGCGCCCTGATGAGGACTGGTGAAGCTGAGTTTTTATGCTTGGATGCTCTTCTTGACGCAAACCAGATAAATAGTTATCTGACACTGGGACATTTTTAGCGATCAGCTAAGCTACATGTACCATTTAAATCTGCTTTAATCCAAATACATGCAGAACTACATGTGTATGAATATAGAATGAGCCTATATTTGATCAGGAACTATGCTTCAAAGGCGATCAAACTGGTTTTGTCCGAGCCGTCATTGTCATTTCACTTTCGAGTGAAGAAGTATATGTTTTTGAAGCTTTAATTTCATTATTGCGTTTGTGTGTTTTTGTGCCGTCAGAAAAAGGCTCCCAATAATCTTAATGCTCCAACTGCTAGACCTACGCCGTGGATTGACATTGCAGGCAGGCCAAATTTGTCATTTTCATTGATCCCTAAACTTAATTACAAAAGTTGAAAACGTGTATTATTCGTCTATTCTGTATTAATAATGTGGATAATTGAAAGTACACTGCAAGATGTTAGAATTGCACACCATGTCCGCTGAAATTCGCATAACACAGCTCATCAGCAGCCCAATGTCAGGCCAAATTCTGCTAGGGTTGCCAAATTTATTCTGCTAGGGTTGCCAAATTTTCATCGCTCAAAGTGGGAACACCGAAAATTAAGCGCGCATGAGTCACTTTTTCTAGAACATGAACTACGCAACTTGTTTGTCGCTACATGACTATAGGCTATACTATACATTAACTTAGCAATTAATAATAAGATAGCCAAATAATTTTCTTCAAGGAATTGCACAGAGCCCCTTCCCCTGACCTGGCGCCTGGGGGCGGCCGCCCTCTTCTCTACGCTACTGTTTTCCCCACTCGATTTTCAGAGGTAGGACAACGGTATTGTAACGCGGTATAACGCGATCCACAAATCAATGCAGTCTATCGTCAAGTGCCTCGGCAGTCGGTCATCAATCTCCGTGTATTTCCAGGGCAGCAGCGTCGCGGCTGCGCAGAGGCAGATAGCTTTGCGCTGCCTCGCTGCGAGCCAATATTAATGTCAATTGACCGCGAGCCATAAAATTGAGCTGCAGCGCATCATAACTTTGATCCACTTCGGCGAACCAGCCAACGAGCTGCATGAGGGGTTCTCAACCTTTTTTATTAAGAGGAACACTCAGCGTTTGCAAAGAAGATTGGGGAACACCAAGTCCTGAAAAACCCCATGAGCGCAGCGAGTGTGATCGTGAGAAGTGCACAAACATTCTGAAATGGATCATTAGACCTACCAGGGCCGTAGGCTGTAGGCCCTACTTCATTTGGGGGGGGGGGGGGGGGGG
>JAQIWG010002175.1:0-21281 GCA_034695025.1 Chamaedrilus cognettii | reverse complement strand
CGATACTATATCATTATAGACTTATAACTTAGCGAAGTTAGCCTATTGCATTTGCATCGTGTATACTGTATCACAAGTGACAAATCACAATGTCAACGTGAATACATGATCATGACGCAATACCAACTTAACAACAATCGCTACATAATTACAAAACGTCGTCGTGTTGTGTAGGCCCAAGCCGCCCAATTAGGACCTCATTGCAAGTTGCAGGCTGGCCTAGGCCTAAAGCAGTCTAAATGGGAATTTTTCTTGATCTTTTCCGAGCAAATGTGTCCACTATATAGTCAAATTCCACCAATTTTACGAGTTCTGATTCGATCGCCAATACTGAGAGTGCAGATAAACGATCTTGTCCCATTGTCGTGCGGAGTACATTCTTCATTCTCTTCAAGTGTGAGGATGATCTTTCTCCACTAGCATTTGCTACCGGAAGTGATAAAAACATGAGTGCTGTTTCGACATTTGGAAACGTTGCCAGAAAATCATTGTCAACAATGTACTGTCGCATTGCTTTTGGTTTGAGTGTGCCAACAGCACTACGGCAAGAGAACTGCAAAAATTCTTCACCAAAGCTATCCTCCAGATTTGAAGCGTAATGCTTCTGCAGCGCACAAGCGGAGGCTCCTAATGATTCCAATGGCATCGTGTCAGTGCTACAAATTAGAAAACGGAAGCGGTCACTCAGTTGACTACATGCTTCATTACGTTTTTCAGCAGACAGTTAACGCATCAGCAAGGGCAAGGCCTATCGCTGTTGCTGGCGGCTGGACTCGTCGCTGAGCCAGCTGAGGCCCTGAGAGTGCATGCATCCTGCAGCTAGACTATGCATAGCTAACCAGGGCAGCCAAGCCAACGCCCAACATGCTAGTTAGTAAGGCCTATACTAGCAGCCAACTTTACATAGAAGACGGCAAGAGCCCTCACATGTGATATTGAAACCATCCTGAACCATGAACAACAAGAAAGCAACAACACAGCAATGCATGATGCAATGATCAAGAATAAATAATCAAGACACTTTCCGGGCCCCCCCAACAAACCGGGCCCTAGCACGGCCTTTTCGGCCTGTTCGTCAATCTGGCTCAGGATTTACCCATTTCGGAAAGATTAGGCGAAGATCTACAACTTGAACACAGAACGCATTTTCTGTGATAAAGAAGAAAATATATTAAAAACTCTGGGGGCTCCAGGAAGCACAGTTAGTTTTATAGAAATCCAAGTGAAACTATATAATCAGCGCTTAGTGTGCATGTTCCCTATAAAATGTTCAAAATTCATTCAGTGGCGGCTGAGTTATTGTGGCGCAAGGGTTTTGGCCTCCCTACTTATATAAAAACCGAGTCGCCCATCTCATGTATCAATATTTTGTTAAAACTTATATCGGGCGATTTTGAGCCCCGACCAACTGCCACACAACAGTAGAAAATCTTGCAAATCAGACCGATAATGAAAAAGTTATCCCGATTCTTGTAAAAGTGCATGATATGGCCCCCCAAAGGCCCCCTTAACATTTCGAAATGAATTATTAAGCCAGGAATGCTTTCCCCAATGGCATATATATTTCACCCCAGGTTTCATTATTGTAGTCCTCAAGGTTGTTATCCACGAAAATTACGAGAATTAAAAATTTTTATAATCTGGGGGGGGCTCCTGGGGGCACCGTTCATATTTATAAAAATTCAAGCGAAGCTGTACTATCCGGGCATAGTCCGCATGCTCTCTGAAAAAATAGCCAAAATCCGTTCAGTGGTGGCTGAGTTATTGTGGCGCAAAGGTTTTGGCCCCCCCCAACTTTTATAAAAACCGTTCGCCCACCTTACATATCAATATTTTGTTAAAACATGTATAGGGCGTTTTTTAGTAGGTAGTAAGTGGAACGATCTGGCGCAAAAAGCGTGCAAATCGGACTGATAGTCAGAAAGTTATCGCGATTCATGCAAAAGTGTGCGCGGTGGCGCCCCAGGCACCCCCACAATGTTAACAATTAAATTTTTTCGCTGGAAACATTTTCGTTGACGACAAAGATGTTTTGACCCTTATTCTAGACTTATAGGTCAGGAGGCGAGTCTCCGGGAATGCGCCAAAGATGCGTATGAAATAAAAATATAAAAAAAAATAAATAAAGAAAAAAAATAATTAAGGAAAAAATTAATTAAGGTACGGGGCCGAAACAATATGGCGTTCGCTTATCAGCGACGCTGTAAAAATGGTTCACGCCATCCATTCACGTTCACGGGTTCACGATACTGCATGACACAGAGATAATTTGATGAACTCATCAGCACTCTCTAATCCTATCCAGATAATTGACATGCGCCAGGCAAACACAAAACCAATCATCCTGTGCGTGCTTTATCACTAGTCCAATAAATCTTTAATTAAATCTCAGATTACAAACACAAACTCATCATCGTTTGTGTTCTTAATCCAATAGTCAAATAAATCTTTATTTAACTCTCTGATTACATCTCTAATCATCAGGATTAAACTCAAACCCCGCCCTGATAAAAACACATGTAGTGTTATACCTGCTCCTTCTAAAACTATCATAGTGCAACTGCAACTGCTCAGTACACCTACGCCACCGTAGTCATTTTGATTTTTGTGTGTAATGCTACGTCTGCAAGCTTAAAATTATGCCCCTATCCTATCATCATTTTTTGCATACTAAACTTAACCTGCTCATCAATGATCATGAACCTTCACTTACTATTTCTCATTTCCCTCTACCTTGATCATATCACACACACCACACTCCGACCAGGATGCATTCATTGGTCTATAACAATTTATATATGTATTATCCCGTGCTAGATAATTATTTATTTGGATGGCATCAGAAAAGGCATCCGGCCATAAAATCCGACTCCTGCAGTCTTCACACGGTAGCCAACGTCTAAACCTCTGTTAAAACATGGACATTAACGGAAGACGAAAAAAAGGTGGTTAGCATATTCCATATGATTTATCACAGAACACAGATACGAGTATCTTTAAGAGGACATCCATCCACCTCTTCCAGCTCCGTCTTGGTCGTGTCCTCAATGTGCCGAATATCGACCATTGTCAGCCCGTACCACTGGTCCGTCCAACAGAAGAGCTGCCGGTGGAACTTGGTAAACAGGCGCTTCTCACCCTGCCCGAACATACCCCACCCCCGCCCTTGCAGAATGCGGACTTGTACAATATATATCGATATTAATATAAACAAAAGAATTTAAAATCTCAAAATCTTATATCCAGTAGCAAAACGGTAAAAATTGAAAAACATTAGCTTCTTATTTTAAAACATGCAACATAATATATGTCGATAAATTTTAATTTTGTCAACTCAGAAAAGAATGCATAGTTAGTTCATTCAACGACCCATTACACAATTCCTTTAGAGGCATACTATAAAATAAATATGATAAAAAGGTGCATACCTTGATGCAATATTATTAATCTCAATGATAAAAAAACAACCAGAAACCATCTTTTAATACACTTCTTTAATATGCTGGTTATTCACATCAAAGAACATGTAAAGTTGTCACAAGATACAAATATCTACATAAATAAATATTAGCACATACTCAGTACCCACACCCTGCCGAATAGAAAAAAACAAGGATTGGCTTGCAACCCAGAGCCCCCCCGGCACGTCGTACGAGGCGACACATGGTTGTGAAACCTCAAAACCAAACCACTCGCCAAACCTAGTATTTTAACTGACACCCCATTGAAGAGTTGGAGGGCAGTGAGAAGCGAGCGGACCTTGTGTATCGCCGTCTCCACCCTCCCCTGCAGCCCCCACCAAATGAACTCTGCGGTGACGAGCTTGTAGCAGGTCATCACCGGCGTCACTGTTCTCGGCCAATCAGGATCGACCAGCAGCCCCCTCCCCGTCTTCTGCGACATGTAGGTCTTTGGGTCCTCCTCCTCCTTGTAATCCTATCGCCGGTTTTCCAATCGAATGATATAATATTTCAATCCAAGAATATGATTTCCACAACCTAGAATTGCTGGGTCTCACTATCAAGCAAAATGACTTAAAACTGAGATTACGATTCACAACATTTCCGCAACCAATCGCATGGTGTTAAATAAATCCTAGATTAGGCTTTCAGTGTGCTGATTTTATGAGATGTCGTCATGATCTTGAATTAACGTCCGGACACTTGACTGAAAACCTGGCCCAAGTGCTTCATACTTTCTAAGCTAACAAACAATGGATGCGCAATAAAATCGATTTTGTTCACAGCATGAAACACGGATTAACAAAAGAAGATTAAGTTTCTCTATAGCCGTTCGTATCGGAGATCAACCTAAAAATTTTAAACTACACGACTGTTGAAACATTTGCAACAATCTTAAACATAACATGAATATACACGGTTCATTACATGGTGATAAACTGGGTCGTTGGCTATGTCGATGTGGACGACTTCTCTCTTTGCAAGAGTCACCTCATCAAGACCATGTGCCTTCCGCGTACAATAGTAACATCAATACATAAAAACAACAACAACAACAACTCTATCGATGAAAGTGATTGTCACAGTGTTGACAGTTGAAATGAAAATATGCATCTGAGTATCATATTTGTCATCTTCAGTCAACCAAGATATATATGCATCATGCAGAATGTTGTAATTATCAATTTAGTTGAAATCACAACAAAAGAGTACATTACATTCCGTGATATTCTTAATAGAGGCATTAATAGTTAATACAAAATGCAGCAGTATTTGTCTAGTGCAGTTTTTATCAATTTAGTCAATGGCTTGCAATCAAGTAACGACATGCTAAATAATAAATATTAAAAACTACATCAAGTGAAACAAACTGCAACTTCTAAAAGTGACGTAACTAGGACACAACTCACGTTTTCTGTTTCACCTCGATCCGACAAATGCATCGATTCAATTTTGATTATAAAATTCTTTTTCATGAAGTCCGGATTCTACAATTAATATTAAAAAGACTATTTAACTCATTTTATTTAGGCATAGGTCAAAGATATCGATAGATCAACAGAATTCAGCGAGATCAGCAAGACCTAGGACCAGTTGTTCAATCGAGAGTTATTTGAATGATCTACGATCTAACTGAGTCATGATGTCATAATTGGTGTTCTGTGACCATTTAGAATCAAACAAGATGCATTTGAACAAATGGCCCTTTGTCTCAATCTTTTCAAGAGGGTACAAAAATGATTAGCATCAGCTAACAATAATTGAATCGTTGGTGTTTATTGTTTAAAGTTTAGGAACATCATTTTATATAAAGAATGTTAAGCAAGGAATAATGTTAAGGGGTATGAACAGTCCGACACAACATACTGACATTGCAATTAGAGAAATCATTTTTATATGGGATGAAACAGAAAATGACAATAACTTACATTCTATTGTTAATAAATACAGTAGCAACCACATTTACTTGCTAACTTCACACAAAAATTTTCTCAATATATAAGCAACAAAACTTACAGGAGAATGCAGGTGAAATTGTCTAGCACCATCTGTTGGGCTGTATACAAGTTGCTCAGATTCAAGAATGAAACCGATTAATCATTGATAAATTGACCCCTAGTCGGATATTTGAGATAAAATGCACTTTGCGACTGCAACTTTGCGACTTTGCTTAGCAAAGCATCCACTCCAGCCTCCTCTTCGACACGCAGGGAGCCTCGACGAGTCTGTCTGGTATGGCGCTATTCTGAAGCCTTGTTCACCATTTTTCTTCACTATAATGCAGCAAAACCAAGGAAGTCTTAAACAAAACGTCACAAGTCAATGAAACAAAGACTCACTGTTATAACTGTTCTGCAGTAGGGAAAGGCATTCCAAGCTTCTTCGTGTATCTCCAGCGATCCCTTGGGTGCCAGCCAGGCAATGTAGCGAGGGATCTTGCTGAATACACGCACAAAAAACACCCAGATGACGTCACAGAAAATATTCTCTGTAAGTAGATGAACAGGTTCTGTGCCCTGAGACCACAATCGCATACACTGTTCTGATGATTGGATAATAGTAGACACATGCGTGTTACAGGTTTTGCAGTTGTAAATTATGACAAAAAAAACTGCTTCTACAGTCAAACTGTCGTTAAAAACGCCTTGGTTTAAAAAATCTAGAACAATTTATAGTCGTTTCGGTTATCAACAAACGAAATGTGTTACAATTGCTAATATATACCTGCTATTAGCCATAATATCATGCCTATTTATTTGCACACGTAGAGCATAGATCTGAAGTAAAAGTTCATTGAATAAACGACCTTTTTACATAGAAGATCTTGTGCGTGTACTGGCCCTGATCGAACCGTCCATTGAGAAGGGGCGAGGTCGGCTGGACCCCCGAGGATCGTGTGAACGATTCATTTGAGAGCACCTCTATGCCCTCCCCCCCTCCCGTCTCGTCCTTGCTCACCTGGGCGACGGAGTACAGTTGCGCCACCTGGTACTGAAACAATGCCATGTCCAACGTGTATCGACCATTTCATACTCCTTAGATACAATTGTATAGGTGCATACATGAAATAATAGGGGTCATAGGCGTCAATCTGTTCTCAACATCAAGGGGCCGTACAGCATACATCTACATTGTACATGCAGGCCTGCCGTACACCAGCTCTAATATTGGGGAATCCATAAAGAAACGATTATTCACGAAAATTATATGATTTTAGACAGATTATCTTAAACTGTAGGATGCATCGACGTCGACTCACCTCATCCACGGTGAGGGGCAAGACGATTCGACTGAAACAAGAATCACAGACTAGATGCTAATTTAACCAAAAATATATGACACTTCTATTAAGTAAGCCTGATTATTTTGCCTCATTTTAAACTATTATCGCCTCAATGCTATTCTCTGAAGTTGAGATTTGTATCTAGCACTTAAGAACAAAATTAGGCGGTAGGAAAAGCAAAAACGAGCAATCAGTTATTTAGATTTTTACTGCATGTTGGGATCTAATACAACTTCAATAAGAGATGCAATATTTTAAGAAATTGGCAAGAAATTGTTGAGGTCTTTGACCTTTTCTTCACTCCCCCTGGTTCTCCTTCTTTTATTTTCGATCACGAAAAACCATGAAAATTGTGAATGATTACAAATTTAAAATTAATCAATTTTTAAATTGATCAATTCATCACTTCGTGTTATTGTTGAACTCGCCCTGTTAGTGCAATAATCATTTGACTGGAGACTTATTGGACTGGACCTGGGACTAATGTCACTGGGACTATGCTTGGGACTATGCCTGGGACTATGCAAAAATTTTAATGATTTCTATTTGTTGGTAATATACATTTAGCGATAATAAATAAATAAATTTAAATATAAATCTTACTATTCTTTGATAATCATCTCGCCGGAAGTTTGATGGTTTATGACCTCATCAGTGCAACAAAAGTGAACTCACAATATAAATTATAATAACGATTTCTATTTTTGTCGTGTTACAGAGTTGCATCGGTTACAATCACTGTAATATTAGTCCTGTAAATGTTAGTAGCTATAATTTTGTAAGTTCGCCAATGTAACAATTATTCAAACACACCACGCATAATTTTGGGCTGTAGCTGAATATAAAATCTTCATTCCCTACGCATTGAAGTACTACATGATGAATCATTATCATTTTAAAGCCAGCGAGTTAATTTAGGTCTACAAACTGCTTCTTTGACAAACATTGAAACACGAACTAGGCCTACCCCAAGCGATCGAGGTACAATTAAATATAATAACGAGCCTTCACGCTTCGCTTTACCATGAACTTCGCAATCAAACACTGGCAATTAAAATATTATCTCGGTTTCTTTTAAACGATTGCTAGTTGCTAGAACAGGCTAGACACAAGAACTATCACGACTCACAACATTGCTTCCATCATTCTCTAGTCGCCGTCATTGTACGCCGATGGATAAAAACTATAATACACGTGGCATGGAACCATTTCTACTTCTGTTCGCATTGTCGCTAGGGCAATGATCTTTAATCGGGTAAACAAGTTGAATAGTAGGCCTAATCCTGGCTCAGATCTTTCGGCAGCAATATCTATTCTATAACATTATACGACATAAATAAATGCACGGATGAACTTGGATTACTAACTCTCAATTGCATCAATTCGAGTTGAGATTAAGATCAAGATTAAGTTACAGACGGAAAAATCAGTGCACGTAAACAACAGCTAGATCTTGATTCTGTGATGGTTCACCTGCACTGATTGATCAGTTTGTGACTCGATCTCGACTCGCATTGATGCAACTGAGCATAAGTACAATATTTACTCAAGAAATAAAAAGCATTCAAAGTAAAACGCACATTTTAAAAATCACGCTCCAGAGTGGTTAATGCTGAGTTCAAAACACACAGATCTGTTACAAGCTCTTCAGGCAAGAAATATCAGAATGTCAATTTGCCCTTAGTCGGGGCGGGTCAAAATATTTGTTGTGTAAACTTTCTGAAGTTAAAATATGCATAAAATACTCCTTTTTCATTTTGTTATTAGTTGAAAAATGATCTTGACAGACCCTCTCAAATTCTATAAATGAAAAGAGTAATTCAGAATACAATCATAGTCAAACAAAATCTAAAGAAAATTTATCCAAATCTCTGTGAGAGGTTCCAGATCTCAAAAATTCTAGACTCCATCGGCCTAACCCCCACATCTCGGGACATGACTAGAGTCTTGGCCACTCCCGATCTGAAAAGAATTGGCTGTACAAAATCTACCGATTATGATGAACAATTCTGGAATGTCTACAGCAGCAGTAGTTGCGTTTCTAATACAGTCAAAATTAAACTAGAACAAACTATTCCATTTGTTAACTAGTTTGTTTCTAAACTTAAATAGTCAAAATCTAAAAAAAATCCAAGGTCGAGATTAGATCTTCTAAAACGATTTATGAAACATAATGTAAAACATGAAATTTTTGCTGCATGTTATTTTCGCGGTTTTGCCTCTCACAAATTTTCCTGCACTTAATTTTTGTGTCTTTGAGGACTTCCCATTATAATAGCTTCTGCAGCTTTATATATTTGCTGCATGTAATTTTTACGAGTTTTCCCAATTCGAGAAATTCGCAAAAATTACATACACGCAAAAATTTCAGATTTCACAGTAGTTGAATAGGCCTGCATCGTAAATGTAGTCCCAACGCAAATTTTAAAATTGCAAGAATGCACCACTGATGAGCGAAGTCACTTACTTTCTGTGGTGTTCGACTACGTACACGCCTGGGCATCAAGCAAATCAAATGTAAAATCTACCCAGATCTATACTCAAGAACTATCGATAAGGTACAAAGTCGCGTGCTTAAAGGACAATCGACATTTGACAAAAAGCAATGATAAACCGTTACACAAGGAGATTTGATGCGTGAGATTGACGGGAGATATCCGAACGATTAGGACTACTATCAAAATAAAAAGGAACTCATCCAAGCCGAGGGGCACGCAAATAGGGAGATGTCAGAGAGGCAGCGTGATGGCGAAATTAGTTTTAGACTATTCTGCCATTGGCTGCAAAAACTAGAAAAAATCAGCTCGATTCTTAACAGCCAGTAGAAGCCCAACTAATGGTCTGCGCCACTGATCTCTTTTTTGGTGAGGTGTGCGCCAGCAGCTCTGTTACTGGCCTGAGCCTTCTCGGCTGATAGTAGTCCTCATTCTTTTGGGATATCATCAGTCACTGCAGGTAATAGAGCCCTCAAGCCAATGCTGCGCGATTGAAGCAGCAACTGAGCGTTTAAGTCTGATGTAGAGATAATGTCATCACGTGATGATGTCACTCAATCTTAAGTCTGATGTAGAGATGATGTCATCACGTGATGATGTCACTCAATCTTAAGTCTGATGTAGAGATGATGTCATCACGTGATGATTTCACTCAATCTTAAGTCTGATGTAGAGATGATGTCATCACGTGATGATGTCACTCAATCTTAAGTCTGATGCAGAGATGATGTCATCATGTGATGATGTCACTCAATCTTAAGTCTGATGCAGAGATGATGTCATCATGTGATGACGTCACTCAATCTTCACTTCCGTCCTCTTTAGTGCCCCGGACAGGACCGGTTTTCCGTTGCTAGAAATAGAACAACAGTAGTCCGACGTCAATATTAAATTCCAAGCAAACAACCTAAATCTAAATAAAACCAATAAATATTAAGCAATATTCATAAGTTTATAGAGAACATTCTTAGGTCACTCCATTACATATTCTAAAACAAAGCGAGTGACTTAATGATAACTAACACTAGACAAACTAGTTGAAGAAACACACCTCTTTCGAAATACATAACTACTAAGTCTCAAAATGAATAAAATTAAGACCAGATAAAATTAATACACATTATTGCTTTATCACCATTATCTGAAACATACATCTACGAGCAATATAAAATGCTAAAATGAAGTCCTACTACAATCGATTCCACTACGATCAACGATCAACGCGGCTAAGAGAGAGAAGAGACCAGGCAAGAATTAATTTCAAGATTACGGAGAACAAGACATGAGCACAAAACAACCTCGTCCAGCTCTATTTTCGTCTTGTCCTCGATGGCGCGGATGTCGGCCATGGTCATGCCGTGCCACTGGTCCGTCCAGCAGAAGACCTGTCGGTGGAAGTTGGTGAAGATTCTCCGCTCCGCCTGCACAACGCATCCACAGGTCGATCCACTTCCTCTCAGTCTCCAGCGCATTCACATTCGCATACACACATCCGGACACCACAAAACTTAATCGACAAATGGCAAATGAACAGCGACTAATAAAATTAAGATGTCATAAATCAAACACAAAACGCCAACTGGAATACAAATATTCACTCTCAGCCATAACATCTGCTGTTCCCTGGCATCAAGAGACCCGTCACGTTGCAGATCATTGCATATATATTTTAGAATTCATTCGATAAACTGCTAATTAAAGCATTTAATAATTCAACTCGAGAAATGGATCAAAAAGTTCTCAAAAAGCCCTCGTGAAATATTAAAATGATATACAAAAAGATCAAAGGTTTTCTCTATATAGAAGCAGTCAAGCAAAGGGTGCTAACCCGATGAATGAATTTCTCGACTTTGCCCTGCAGCCCCCACCACTTGAACTCGACGGTGACGAGCTTGTAGCAGGTCATCACCGGGTTGACCTCTCTAACCCAGTCCTCGCCCACCAGGGGTCCGCGACCCGTCTTGGTCGACTTGTATATAGCAGGGTCCTCATTCGCTTTGTAGTCCTACCAGGTAAGAAAACAGCCAGTGTATACGGCGTTAAATGAAAATAGTTACTTCACGAAGGTATAGAATCATGTCTCGCGCCGCCAAAAGAAACCTGTTCCAAATGCTTACTATATGTCAAAATAAAGGCAAATCAATCATAGCCCAACATAGCAAAATTTCACAGGACGTTAATTACTAATAATTTGTCTACTAGCGTTCGTGACGCATGAGATCTTTAATTGAACTCCTCGACGCTAGCAATAGCCCGCAAATCCACCTCGATTTGGCAGTGATCAGTAGGATTGCCAAATAGAAAGCGCATTCTCTTCTCTCAAAGTTACCACGTCACAAACATATAAACATGGCGAGCTATGTATAGGCGTTTAAATTTATAAATTGCATTATATTAAGTTACTAATAATAAACAGACTATGCAGCGAGTCTGCGATCTAACTCAATGCTGTTTACACTGCCTACCCGTCTATCGGCTGGCTCTTCTGCAATATCAATCTTTACGACCTCTCGCTTGTTGAGTGTGTCCGCGTCCAATCCATGCGCCTCAAACACACACACGCACAACTTATTGTCGCATGCTACTACCACTCAAGCTGGAGCAAACAAACAAAGCTCTGTTGATGTAGAAACGCAAAGTCTCCATTTAGGATGCATCAACCTATCAACTACAAGCAATCATGGACCTATCTATTTTACAATATTTGAGTAAATTTAAAACACAGATCTTTTTAAAGTACATCTAGGGACAGTAGCAACAGGCTACTGCAGTATAGCAGGCCCACATGAATCAACGATTTGAAAATAATACAACATTCTACAAGTTTACAGATGGTTAGAAGTCGATACAGCACTTAAAAATGAATATTGCTAAGCAGCTTACATTTTCCGTATCGCCTCGATCCGGCAAGTGTATCGATTCAATCTTGATGACAAAATTTTCCTTCATGTAATCTGGATTCTGTGCATCACAAGAGCAAAACAACAATCAATATATGCACAATTTATAATTCGCAAACTGCGCTCCAAGAAAATTAAGTTCAGGTTATCAATTTGTCAATGACAGCATTGGTTATAATTTATTTCAACCCATGACAGCAGAGAAAAAATCTGTAACCGAAGATAAAACTACAAAACATTTTAAGATAATACGAAAATGACAACACTACAATTTACATTACACAGCTAGTTTTAAAAATTGTACATTTTGCTGATTAATTATAATTTACCGATCTCATTTATAAATAAATAAATTCATTTGTGGATGCAGTATTTCAATGCAACATTTCTGATGTAAATTATTCTTTAAATTTGCATCTCAAATCCAATGCCTGCAGACTCGGCTACACCAAACTCTGGGAAATCAATTCAAAGTGTCAGCGAATGTCTCTGACCGTGACGATCGTTCTACAATAAGGGAAAGCGTTCCAGGCAACCTCGTGTATCTCCAGGGCACCCTTGGGTGCCAGCCACAGAAGGTATGTGGGAACCTTGCTGTTGAAGAAACAGAACGACACCAGTCAAACTCAAGCACTTATCCAACCTTGTTACCTATACTAAAACTTCATCACAACTCACAATATGATATCGTGGGCTGACTGCAACAACGCACCATCAGAGAAAAACCTCAAACAGAGATATTTGCGTTGAAAGTTTTTTTTTGTGTTTTTTCTGTTCTTTCCTCAAGAACTCTACATCCAAGAATCACAGCGATATAGAACTTGTATCAACGTGTTCAGAAATGATTCAGTTTTCCAAAATAGTACATTGTTTATCCCTAGAAATATGTCATTCCATCAAAATACTGTTTCAAACAGGATGATGTATTGCAGATCGTGCCTTGTTGCACACACATTTTAGATGGTGCTTTGTTGCGCTAAGATTGATAAGCATTTAATTGAGGTTTTGCTTTTTTGTTCTGAAAAATGTATTATCCTTGTGGCACAATCCGAGCACAATCAGTTTTGATGAATAAATGTGTTCATGAAGTTTTTTGACAATTATTAATAATGAGAAATACTGTAGCAATATTGATGCAAAAACTAAAAAAGCGTTTAAGTCAATAATTTTAAAGTGACTTGTTATTAGACTATTGAAGCCGATAGTACTCAATTTAATTACAATCCTACAATATTCAATTTCATTTCAATCCTATTCCTACAGCACTTTACTGTACGGTACTCAAAGAGGTGGCACTTGGGAGAGAATCTTAACCATAATCCTAGATTTTGAGCGAAGCCGCACAGCGACTTTTTCGACCTTTTAGACTATTCTTTTACGAGATAGTGTGCTGTAGCTCGATAGATCACATTCTGAAGAAAATGCTGCTATATAGAAGTCCATATCTCCAAAAAATCGATATGGTGTGTTGTTGCAGTCAGCCCACGATGCAAAGACACCAAAATTGCACAACTCAAGCCTCATAAACAAAGCAATTTTTAAACAAACAAGATGAATACACATTTGTATTTGACAGCCAACAAATGGTAATCATTTTAATTTACAATCATCATAATAATAACATTAGTAAATACATATAACATACTGCATAGTCCAATAAATGATAACAGATATAGGCTAGTCATACAATTTTATAATCCAGCAATCACCTGGCTAAATGGTAAATCTTGTGTGTGAACTGTCCGGTCCGATATTGTCCGTTGAGCAGGGGGGTGGTGGGCTGAACCCCCTCCCCCTCACAGAATGGTTCGTTCTTGAGCACCTCGATGCCCTCCCCCCCTCCCGTCTCATTCTTGCTCGCCTGGGCGACGGAGTACAGCTGCGCCACCTGGTACTGAAACATAGCAAACAAGCAACAATCAAAAGCAACAGGAACCGGTGCTTCGAAAGAGGCTCTAATTTTAATCTGATGCAGAGTACCGTACAAAAGTAAATATTTAAAAAAAGCTCAGATTATTATAAAGTTTGATTTATTACGTCTGTTAATTAAGCCCACTGATATAGTCACAATGTCGGGAAATATATCTTACCTCCTCCACCGTCATCGGCATAACAATACGACTGAAACAAACACAATTTACACATTGAGCCATGTTTAGTCGTCAGAAAATAATGTACGATATATTTATATACATAGTATATCAACTACGTCAACTTCAACTTCACTACTGTACTCCACCCTAACGGATGATTATAGCCTACTAGTGAATATGCTACCCTCTCTCACATGTATAAAAGCTATTAATACATGGCATATGTCCCAACTTTCTGATCCAAATAGCAATTCAAATAAAATAAAAAATTATAATTCGAATAAAAAATTCATACAGATCTCATTATTAGCAGTTTGACGATCCCTATGTCACAGCCGGTGTACTATTAATCACCGCTGTCCAACACCAATTTAGTCATACTACAATGAAGGAAATTAAATATTTTAACTACTTCCAATACAAATATAAACAAAAAAGGGCATACATCATCTTGTCGGCGATACATAGGAAATATATCGACTTACTACTCTTTTATGATCATCGTGTTCGGAGGAATTAGGAGAATATTCAATCAGAACCAGTTTGCGGTATTTTAATTTTTTGATTTATTAAGGAAATATTCTCTATCTTGCGAAAAACTTCTTGACGAGGACGACCAATAAAATTCTCATGCTATAATAAATTTCGACAGAGCGCATTTTTGAGTGGACCTATTTAATTTTTATAATTAATATTTTTAACAACTAGCCTTGTTATTGGCAACCTCGTCGTTAATCGTCGGGATTTAAATGAAAAAAATTCTATATCCTACGTCGACATATTCATTAAAATTGCATGATCAAATAACAATGCACCATCTAACCACGCCAATGATGTGATAACTACTTTACCAAGATAGAATGATAATGATAATGGATTACGACTATCCATTTAAATTATTCTCAAATTATATTTACACAAATTTCGGCTTTTATGTCGTACTTTGTCAAAATACTAACTATGCAAATCGATAAAACCAGATCACACTCCAATGTAGAAACCAATTGTAATGACCATTACGTTTTACGCTTTTGTTTTGTGTTAAATAGTTTCCGTGTCCGGCGAATTCACATGTTTTAAAAAGGTTTTTGTCGATTTTATTGTCAAATTCCGTGTAATTAAGCCTACTCAAAAACTTCGGAACGTTGAAAAAGTTCGGTATTGCTCGCTTGATCCTATTTTGACTACTGACTGCTTGCCTGCAATCAGAATACCTGGTTCACCAAGAGATTGTGTGCGTAACCATACAAGCGACAGGAAAATGCTGCGACGTGTTAGAAAGAAGCACGTCCTGCGTGAAGGTAACACACCTACATTTCTTCCCATACTGCCTAGGCTAGTTGTTTCGTTTTCTGGAATCTGTAGCACTAACGAGGTGAACTTTTTATGTATACGATTGATATGAGAAACTATTGCTGATAAGCATAAATTATCAGGGAAACCGTTAGATCTGTTAATATCGTTTTCGCAATATTATATTGAAATAGCTTTTAGATATTTAATAGATTTTTGTTCAGTATTTAGGCGCGCTTGATACATTGCTTGCAGTATGATTATATTGTTTGCACTCTTTGTTGATTGGACAGCGGTTGTGGAGAAAGCAGCGCCTAGACGGACGATCGATGCCCTGACGGAGGAGCAGATTGTGTTCGGAGGAGCAGAGGATGTCGTCGAACGACTGGAAGAGAGATTCACTTCCAAGGTTACGACAACTTGACAAATCCTGTGCTAGTTATTTAATATTTTATAAATTGTTTGAGCACTTTAGAATTATTTTTAGAACTACGAGTTGAGATTGATTGATGTGGTATGACGTTTCTGAGATTCTTTACTTACTAGTTGTTAATTACTCAGACTTAAAACCACGCCGGTGGCACTCTATCTCTTCCATAGTATGGTTTTTTTGCTAAATTTCCACGTGTTAAATCAGCGCACTGCTCTAGCTGGTGTACCAATAATGCGATTTCATTGGTCCCTGACTGCCTGTAGGGCTTTCCCCAGCTGTGGACCGGGAACACACAAGATGGCGACGATGTGGATGGATCAAACATGGGTCGAGTCTAGAGGGTGCTGGTGCCCAAACAATGTGTTATGTACACGTATAGGACAAGTCATTGCCCATATAATGCTGAAAATAGACCGAGGCGAGGGATTAGGGCCCCGATAGGGTTCAAAGTTAGAGTTAGGGCTACGTTTGTAGTTAGGGATTTTAGGCAAAAGCATAGCCGGCTATGGCACGGGCATCAGCACAACTAGACTCGACCCCGCTTCAATTTAAACGCAAGCAGTTATATATCCACTCGAGCGCTGCGAACCCTAACCGTAGCCATAAGCAGGGCCGGCGGAAGGGCACGCGTTCCCTAGGCCGGAGGGGCAGTTTTGAGGGTCTTATTGACAATTTTTCGTTTATTTTTTCATTTTTGAAGACAGCAGCTTTGAATGTAACGGTTGACCTTGCGAGCCGTCATGTACCCATGCAACACAGAGCAGTGCGCTGTTTTAATTAAATAAAAAATCGATACGCAAAACATGCCGAGTGTCACTTCTGTTACTTCTATATTCTGTGTTAAAACTAAGGACCTTGTTCACGTTCACACTATCATCTTTTTTTCCACAAATTTATGTTAAAAACGTGGACTTCAAGATTGCAAATGAACTTGTTCAGGCTGGGACTATTAAAGATTTCTATTTACCATTTGATTTAAATTTATATTTTGTAAATAATGCTAATTAAAGCAACTTTTTGAGTAATGTGTGACTTAGAAATGTGTTTATGTCTGGTGTAGAAGAGGAAGAAAGTCGTGGAACCAGTGTCAGAAGTGAAGCCTGTGTGGGAGGATGAGGACGATACTGCTCTCAAGTTTGTTACTTTGCGAATTGCCAATTGAATTAGAATGCGATATATAAATATTTAGAAGGTCTCAGAGTTAGTATTTCCTGCTATTTAATTTTGAATTGATTTGTTAAATATTGAACAATTGCTAATTCTATTTGTGTGGACAAATTTTGTTTGGTTAGAACTGTCATTGTTGACCTTACTACTTATCATCACTCTATGTTGTAAGCTTGTAATTTAATATAATCTGTGAGTTTTCAATTGTAAAAAAAAATTGTATAAATAATAATAGTTTTCTTGTTTAGTTATTGTTCTAAATTTAATTCTAGATTATTGGTAAAATTATAAAAGAACATGTAAATGCATTAGCGAGTGCATGATACACAAGATGTGACTGTTGCTTTGCAGAATAAAAATTACTGCGCGAGATCCGCGCCATGTCGATGTAAAGCATCTAGACGGGAAGGAGATATCCACCGCGCAGTATGCCAGAGCCATCACAAATCAGTAAGTGTCATGTCTTCAATGTAAAAGTACCCCCTGTAGGCCATGAAACAAATAATTGGCCTGCGACCCAGAGCTCCCCGGACGAGTCGTAAAATGCGACTACAGAAGGGGGAGCGTTTCTGTGGCTCTTTTGCGCAGAACCTGACTGTATATAATGTCTTTGTGCTACATTCAGGACCAAACTACAAAAAAAGAAAAAGTAGATTGAATCAAATTGCCTTGCTGTAGTAAATATTGTAGCTCAAATATTCAACTTGTTTGTGCGGCAGAAATAGAAAGCAGGAACAATTTATCCATTCATCAATCCGCTAAGGTCTCATGTGAGACAACAATAGAATAATATTGCTGCTGTTTTAGATATGAGAAGGTGATGGGAATGCAACCAAGCTGGGCGAGGTTGGGCCGATCAAGGAAACAAGACAATGGTTGGTTTCGTATCTCTTTGATGTAGTGTATTTCTATTAAAATACTAAGTTTGTCTCTTTTTCTATCTTTTCTTTAGTCTACTTTTAAAAACTAGTCACATATTCTAAATCTAATTGGTATTTCATTTGTTATATGTTAACATAATGTAGGACTGTTGATATGGAGATTATATAGAACTGTATTGATATAAAGCATTTATGTCAATTTTAATATTACCTGTGTAATTTGTAAAAAAATAAAACTTGGTCACAAATATTTCAGCCAATAGGATCTATTTCAACATATTTGGTTAGCTTTCTGTTGCTTGCACTTCTTACAGACGACAGTGACTCAGACTCTGACGACCTGGTTCGCTCGACGGGGAACTACCTTGCGGCGTCGGACTGTCTCCCCGCCGGGATCGTCCAGCTGCAGAAGTGCGCCGACATCAACCGCGATCGCGCCACCAAGGTACTGCTTCATCCGGCGCACTACTGACTTGATTCCGGTTACAGGCTTACTTGTGGAGCGCCGTGATTGGACTATTTACAGTGCTTGGAACGACAAATGTAGCAATTTAGCCGCGGACACGCACACGATTAAAATTTTTCAAGACTGAGTGAGATGAGTGAGAATTAGCCTTGCTAGAAAGATGTACAATTTGTGAATTATATTCTTTGTATATTCATATCTTAAATAGCTAAATTGTCTGCATGATTAAAGCATTATAAAAAACTGGATAGATTTAAGATCTATGTGAATGATTAAATTTTAGGCTAGAAATAATTTATTTGTAATCTGACAGTTTGACATTGGTCGATGACATGTTAGAGATTAGAACGATGAATAAAATGTGATCAGTTGCATTGACAGGGCAAGATAAGGTCGGTTGAGTTCCATCCCAATGCTCAGGTGGCGCTCACTGCTGGAATGGACTCCACTCTAGCTCTCTTTCAGGTATCTAGGGCACAGAGTCTGATTTCCTGCTCTATTTTCGCTTTGATTTCCTGCTCTATTTTCGTTTTCGGTATAGAATTTGACATTCAGTACTGTTGTAATTTTTAATGACAATTGTCTTATAATGTAAAATTCTTTGGAATGTAGTTAATGCAAAGCTATTTGTCTAATTTGTTATTGCCTTGTTGGTGTGTTTTTATGTTGAAATTTGAGAGCAGAATAACTATCTGTAGTCTACTGTCTTTGAATTGAATTACGAGTAATTTGTTTGACGTAGTGGGCAGATTACTTTAATTTGGCCTTTTTCTTGACTCCCCTTTTATATAGTTATGATATAGTGTTCTAGAGAAGGGTTCTGTTCTGCTTTATCAGGTTGATGGTAAATATAATGCAAAGATTCAGAGTATATATGTGAAAGACTTTCCGATCTACACGGCCCACTTCAGTCCGGATGGCAACGAAGTGGTGTTTGGCTCTAACTCAAAGCACCTCTATTCTTACGATCTTGTTGAGGGAAAAGTTACTTCGACCGTCATCAGAGGTAAAAATTGACATGGTCTCAGATGTTGAGATGATTTTGTATTGGATTAATCTATTTCATGTACGGTATTTTTGTATAAATCTATGTAGCCTGTCTGAATGTGATTTTTCACCTACACATGTTTTTCTACACATTTTTCACCCACCGTCAGAATCACTTGTAGCTATGTTGATATGGTGCCACGTCTGAGAGAATCTGGTGAAGTTGCCTTTCGATGAGAAATAATTGTTTAAATATTGAACAACGCATCGAACATTTTGCAAGTAATATGTCATGTTTCCATGGTCTTATAATATGTTATAGTATTATACCTAACGTTGAATGGAATCTATTGACTATTGGTGGTTCATGATCCTTATGGTTCCTGCTGTTTGGGCGTGCGTGAAATGATGCCTGACTAGGCCTGCAATGCTGATAAATATTGCGTGAGCTTCATAAGACTGATTGGCTGTCGGTCGGCTGCCGTGTTGTGCGCAGCGGATGGCTACAAGAACAGCGCAAGGTTTACAATGTCCCCTGACGGCAGGTACATTGCCGTACTGGGGCGCGACGGATACATCAACATTATCTCGGCGAAGGTCTGTCTTTGTACGATTTCTCTCTTCTGCATTTAGATGTATTATTTTATCACAACATGAGAATAACAATAGCCTAATGGGTTCAGCGTTTAGTTAATAGGTAAACTATGAGAGAGATTGATTTCTTGCAAGAAGACACGTCTACGTATTGACGTAAGTTGGCGATAACATTTACAAGGCAGTGTGATACCATCATCTAATTCCTGAAATATGTATGCAACGTGTATCATGTAGCTTACTTAGAGATGGTTATTTCAATTTTTGTTAAGATTCTTTTTAGTTGAAATCCTATAGTTATACTTGACAAAAAAACAAGTACATTTAGGATCAAATCAATTAATATAATTCAAAGAGTTTTGGATGGAAAAAGGCTGTGTCAGGATTTTATTGTTTTGGCGCTGTCGGTGTGCAGTCGAAGGAGTGGATAGACTCGGTGAAGATGGACAGTGGGGTGGAGGCTGTCGCTTTCAACAACAGTGGCACCAAGATGTTCTCTCACGGAAGTAAGCTCACGGAATTACACTGTGTGGTGACTGGTACAAGTATTAGTCCTCATTAGTTTAAACTTTGTAAGATTAAACTAAAACTATGTTTCTGTCTCTTCATCTGACTAAATAGGCGTCTTTGAAAAAAATTATGCGTCTGAGTTATCTACTCACTCTTGTCATTTTTTTATTGTTTTAAAATTGAAGTCTTTCTACCATGACTGCCCTTGCTAAAAAAAGTTATTGAGGTACTTAATTACAATTTAATAGAAATTTTATTTTAATAGAAATTTAATAGAAATTTAAAATTAAAGTCTTTCTACCATGGCTGAAAAAATATTATTGAGTACCTGATTACAATTTAATAGATTGAAATTCAGTCGTTACTATTTATAATGAACATTATGTAGATGACAGGGATGTATTTTTGTGTGTACTATGTGCATGTATTTTTGTGTGTACTATGTGCATGTATTTTTGTGTGTACTACGTGCATGTATTTTTGTGTGTACTATGTGCATGTATTTGTGTGTGTACTATGTGCATGTATTTTTGTGTGTACTATGTGCATGTATTTTTGTGTGTACTATGTGCATGTATTTGTGTGTGTACTATGTGCATGTATTTTTGTGTGTACCATGTGCATGTATTTTTGTGTGTACTATGTGCATGTATTTTTGTGTGTACTATGTGCATGTATTTTTGTGTGTACTATGTGCATGTATTTTTGTGTGTACTAT
>JAQIWG010002174.1:0-21284 GCA_034695025.1 Chamaedrilus cognettii | reverse complement strand
GGGGGGAATGGGGGGGGGGAGGTTTGGCGTAGATCCCTGTTTCATAAAGTAGATGGGCCTCATGTAATCTAAATTTTAGGTCATCAATGGTCGATGGAGGTATTGCCTTTATTGTTTAAAGTTAATGGGCTATGGTACGCTATATAGGTCACTTTTAATTGTTTGGTTCTGTAAGGGTAGGATGGGGAGGGGGTCGGGAACCTTTCCCTTCAAATTGGATAAACTTGGCTTAGAATTAGAATTATGAAAGCTGAACTTAAATCATAGCTCCTTACTTGCCCTCCCCCCTCCGCGGGTCGTGAGTTTACTTGAGAGTCGATTTCCCCCCCCCCCCCCTCTCATTTTTAAATTCATTCCGGCGTCGCTGATATAGAAACATGATAGTTCTGAGCAAAGACACCAAAATTAAGTGTTTCATTCTGTCTGTCTAGCCTTGTCCCATGCATGGCCCGAGACTATACAGTAGGCCCTACAGCGTTAACCTTTGATCCACAGAGGTCAGAGGCGCGTGTCTATAGGCTATGCGCTGGTTCCTATGCATGGCTTTGAAAATAAACAAGACGTCTATGAGAAAAGATCATTGCATGTCCATGACAGTTAACCAGCCTATAGTAATTTGGTATTTGTGCACGTTGTGAGATAGCAGGTATCATTTTTCTTGAAAGCTATCTGTTTGCAGCACTGTCCGTTTGTGTTCGCATAATATTACTAACAAAATTAATGCTGGTTAGTTCGCAAAGAGTATCTGCTGACTGGAACCAACTCCAGTAGCGTATTTATACTGCAATTGTTTTCCACTGCTGGAGGACTGTAGCTATACTCAGCGTATTGGGCTCGAAGGGGCATTATATGATTAATATCATCCGCTTTCGATGATGAATACAATTATTAAAGGACTCGGTGATCGATAAATGTACCATATAAGATAAAAAAAGAATCGTGTAAAACTTTTTTAAACAGTTTAAATGCAAGCCTAGGCTTACAACAATAATCTGGGACATGCACTGTAAAATTATCTTCCTGCTTATCCCATTGTAGTCAATTTTTTTCTGTGTGTCGCATCAAATTGTGGCCTATAGTCAGTTGAAACAGGGTTGGACATAAACCATAACTCGCTTTGCATGGCACCTGCACAAGCTCTCTATTGGTCTTCAGGCCTAGCCTAGAGCCTATGCGCAACGTCGGCCTAACTTGACGAAAGATTTCATGCCTCATATTTTGCTGTTATCCCGCTTTATTGTCAATAATGTGCCCATGCTCTAATAATTTACAATAGCGATCTCTTCAAGGTAGGCTGTGGCTTTGCGCGAAGTAAATGATGGCGTCCGCGTGATCTACGCGTGTTTAAATTAGTCATGATATTGTGTGCATCTCATTGTGGATGTGTCTCATTGCAAGCAGATGTAAGTTTCTAAAATAATTTTGCTTGATTCCATAATGACGTAAAACATGCTTATCATATTCCAATTAAAGACGCACAATTTTGATGGAAATAACAATAGTCTTAAGACAATCTTTTAATGGTTTATTTAACAATACTGTGTTATTGAATTTCAATACCACTGGGCCTCAACGCTTTCCAAACAGCCAATTTAACTGTGAGTGTCTGTTACGGTCTCTGTTTATTAAGCGTGTATGTGATCGCGTATGTGTACGTGTATAGAATTATGTCAATGATAACGGACTGCGTTTATTTCGGGCCTAGGCCTATAATTGTGAGCTTAACATTCTCGATATGCGCCACAAGACGGCTATTACAGGCCCATACTGAAATATTGATTGAACATGAGGGAACCTGAACTATAACACAGGCCTATACGATATTTAATTATTCATTTAGGGTAAAATGAAAATTTATGTCTAGGAGTCTATGGTAGACTGTTTGGCCCATAAATGCTGCTTTAAACTCAAGCTTTAAAACGCTTTTAACTCAGCTCAAACACGTGAATTGCAAGAATTCACGTGTTTTCAATTGTTAACCTATATAATGAGGACACATTTTAAAGCCTTTGTAAGCTCCATAGCCGTCACAATGTCAAAATATGACAAGTGTGTCTTGGCTATGATTTACTTGAATTGTTGCAGTCTATAGGGCAATTTTTTCGCTCCTTCGGATCACGCATTATAGCATGGAGGAATTTTGATTCTCGTGCTATTGCTACCTACTCACAGATATTGCCAAGTAATACCTACTAAAAGAATATACCCGTTTCGACACAGATCTTGGTTATTTTTATACTGGGTCTACTCTTGAAATTTTACTACAGGCCTATTACTAATGCGTGATCCGCAGTTTTTGCACTAAATTTGTCGTCCCTATATCATTAGCTTGTTTAAAAGATTTTCACACGTTCCAGCGTCACTGAGTTCTGTGATTCTTGGTCGAGAATGTTTCGTGGTTCGGAGGTGTATTCAAGACAATCGCTATTTTGTAAATATTTGCTGTGTAACGTCATGATTACTGTGTCATAGTTATTACAATTGTCAGAAAGCTGTTTCGAGGTCAGGTTCTGTAAGACTTCGCTGCATTTCGATAAAAATTTGACATTATAGGCCCGTAGCTGTAACTTGTATATAGGAAACAGTTAAGAAGCGTGCTCCGTGTTTGCAGGAGTCTATACGTCTACTGTGCATAATATTTCTTTTTTTTGACAGTCTCAACTATTTTTTCCTGGACAATTTCTGTAAAAATGATTAACCGATCACTAAAAAAATTTAAGATTAGCCGTGAAGATATCATCATAATTGTATATAGCTAGCCTATAAAATTATATAGATTTATATATGCCCCATGCATTGCGTCAGGTCTATTCCTATACGCTGCTGGTCTGGTCACAAATCGATACTTTTGGTTGCAACTTGCAAGCTTATGATAGGAGCCCACATATTACTTTCCGCATTGGACCTCAACTTGTCCTATATAGGTTTGACATGAAATAGTACGTAATGATACGTCTCAGGCTTATACCCCTATTCACGCATGAGCGTTTGCAGTGCTATAGTTCAAAAACATGCGCACGACTCTATAGGCTACCGGGTCTATATTGTACACATTTCGTTTGACACTGTGCTGTATAGGATTACACTCAGGTTATACGATAATGCCGTTGAGGTCAAAAACTGTGTCTAAAAATGATCAAATTAAGCGGTTCATACGGATCAGTACAAAGATTATATAATGCAGCATGACACGTGTATGAGATAAATGCAGAGTTTTAAATTTTGTTATAGGAAAACTGTTGTTGTTGTTGTTGTTATTGTTGTTGTAATAAATTATTGATATTATAATTAAAACATGATATTTTAATTTGGATTTGGGTGAGCTCTAAAGACAGTTATAGCTCTCTCTCAAAGGAATATAAAATAGAATTTTTAGTTTGTTGTTTAACAGCTTATCCAGCGTTTACAACTTTACAGTCATATAGTACGACATTAATATCGTGTTAATAGTGAAGCTCCCTGATGTTTTGTTCAACAAAGGTAATGTACATTATGGTTATAAGCGTATGTACATGGATATTTTCCAATACATGGATATTTTCTCAGGTCATTGAAGTTGTCAATCGTGTTTAAAGCACAACTGTAGGTCTAACCACCAGTGGTCTGTGCCTGACTACGGACCCCCTAACTTTCAAAACCATTCCGGCGCCGCTGCATGGACTGCTAACGCGATTTTACTTTACGGTGACTGCTGTTATTAAATTTAGGGACTCTTCTGCTTTAAATCAAATTTGTTAGTTAATAAGCCGTGCACAAAATATTGCATGATGCCATAATAAAAATTAAATGTAAAAAACGAGCATTTGCGATGTTTCTCTTTCATTTATGAACAGTTTTGTTAATTAAGCAACTTGTTCCATAATATTTTATGCAGGGCCTACGGTATTGCAAGTTTGTAGTTCAAGCCTATAGGCCAAGGCTTAGTGGCTGCGTGAGACGGCCAGCTCAACATTTAAGCATGAATTGGGTTGTTCTATTCATAGTTAAACTGCCCTAATTTATGAGCAGCGCACGAAATAGCAATTAGCCAATTAGCAATAGTCTGCAACATTTTGAAGTAATTTTTAGCGCGCCCTGTCGTTTTCCACTGCTCGAAACCACCCGACAGTCAGACGTGGCATGCGGGTCATCAATAATTATTAATAGTTAAATCATTCATACTTTGTGAAAGTAATTCATCAGGCCTGTGATTACGAAACTGGCTATAGCAGGACAGACTGCCAGTGCTTAATTCTGACATAAAATCTGATGTAGGTTCTAGTCTCTCTTTTGTGCAAACAGATAATTATCTGACGTTTCTGGCTGCAAATAGTTCGCGTTGTGTGAGTAACAAAGACTATTTATAATTATAAAAACAGTCTGGTTCTGTGTTTAGAGGAACGCCACAGAACCGCTCCCCTTTCTTTAGAAGCCTTTTACGATTCTCCCGGGGAGCTCTGGGCTGCAAGTCTATTTTGTGTTCCCCGACTACTATGGTAATATCACTCGTGCTCCAGCAGTACCATAAATTATCTAGGCCCAGGAATCGACTCCGCCATTATGATAGATAGTTCTTGATTTATAAGTCAACTTCATCTAAATATATGCGTTTCGTTGCGCACGTTTGCTGTTGCTGCATCAGGTATATTGACAGAATATTCTATAAATTAACAAAATGATCATAGATTTAGAGAACCTTACTGTATAGGTGATAGGTAGCTTTATAGATGCTTATCTAATTCTTGCTAGCTTGATAGACGGTCAAATCAATGAAAGTTGGCGAACTCTGTCGAATACCTTGGAGGAATCTATAATTATTACAAAAGTATACTCTTAACTCAATATCACCCAGTCAAATTGAACGACATTGAATCCATATCAGGGCGCGCATCGATGGAAAGGTGTGGGGGTTGAACCTCACGACCTCAATTTTAACCCCCCTTCCATCTCCAAGAAAAGCGCGCCTGGCTTTTCACCCTCCCCCCCAGGATGTCTTAGTATATCCCTTCCCCCCCCCCCAACATCCGTTTCCAGCCTCCCTCTTGCTTTTGTGATTGTTTCACGGCATCTTTGAAGGAAGAAAAAATAATTTATTTGGACATAATAAGTTTTTGGGGAAGGTCCCGTCCCTACACCACCCTACCAGTCAACAGATACCCGTCGACCCACCCACCTCATTTTTATTCCCCACCGCCCAATTTTCCAACCCCCCTGAGCCTCTGAACTCCCGACCCCTACTTTATTTTAACTGTTGCGAGCCATGGTCTATATGCGTAGCAGACTAATTTAGAAAGATATGGTTGCACCCATGAAAAAAATGCATGCGTATTTATTTTACCCCCCTTGGTTGTGTGCACGGGAGGGAAAAGTCTGAGGTCTGCAATTCTCCCCCTCTCGGTCAAGTCGCAAAAATTGAGGAATCACGGTGCACACAGTCCTCAGTTTAAGATTTCTGCAGCCGACCCTGCGTGTAGGGGGCACAATGGAAATCATTTGAATATAAAATATGAGTATGTAGGTATGAAATGCCATGAAGGGCAGTTCACAGCAGTTCTTCTGTCTTCTTTTTTGAAAATTTAAGGACCGTGTGTAGTAACAAAAACTATTACAGTCCGGCTCTGTGTAAGAGGGCCGCCACACCGCTCCTTCTTCTTAAGTCGCTTTTGCAACTCCTCCGGGGAACTCTGGGCTGCAAGTCTATTCTTTGTTCCCAAACTTTCTGGGGTACGTTCACAGCAGTGGTATTACACGTGCCTATAATAATATAGGGCATTCGTGCACGGCGCAGTTCTTTGGAATATCGTGAAGCGATGCGCGCAAGATGCAAGATTCGCGCTCGTTCAATAGATGGCGGCACAACTTCACTAGGTGTCGCAGCGCTCCTTCGCGCCTGAATATTGATCAGAATATAATATTTTCAATTAATGCGTATCATCAGTAAAAACTTCTTGTGAACGAGGAAGACAATAGTTCGCAGCTCAGAGCTCCTCAAGTGTATTAACCCCTAGTCGGATATTTTTGTTTAGATGCACTTTGCGACTTCGCGACTTTGCGACTTGGGGGGGCGGGGGGCTGATGAGGGGCTAGGGGGGGCACTGATTAGAGGTGAAGATTCCTACTAGCTTGACTTTTGGAAAGCTAAAGGGGGCGTACATGCGTATGAGGAGGGTGATGCTTAGTTGGCTAAAACCTCCTTCGAGGGTTATTTTTGCGTAGGCCTACCAGTTCGACAAAACTGAGTGACCACGAGGGGGTGGGGGGAGGCTAAAGAGTTTTTGACGGATTAAAATATAAATATGCACTGTTAGCACTGACGGCCTCAAGAAAGCGAACGAATTGATTGCTACACATTAGGCCTATAGGTTTGAGGGAATAGAAAAGCATTTTTATGTACATACAGCAACGCACACAGTAACTTATTGAAACTATTTTTTTCCCTACTGGTTCACGGCCCCCCGTTTGCGAATTCAGCACGGAAGGAAAACACTCCCTTTGGGCCGAAATCGGTGTATGGTTGTGTGGTGCCCCAATTAATCCCACCCCCCAAAAATGTCTCCCAACATGTGCTCCTGTCCAAGAGTTCAGCTTATAATAAACATGCAGGCTTCTGCAGGGCTCCATCGTCAGTGAAACGACACACTGTAAATAATTATTATATAAGCTGATTTTATAAAATCTTCAAAATGATTTCGAGTCGAGCGTTAACTTGCATGGTCAGTTGGTCACACCGGTCCATATCTGATTATTATAGTTGCACTCCAAACGCCTTCTCGAGATTTAATATATAATCGGTGAATTGCATTATATAGAGAAATCGGCAGTTTCCACCAGCAACCTCAAAGATTTGATGGACGGTCTCATGTCGCCTAAGCATTCGAGCCAGTGCTATTTTAATAGAAATCATTTATACAGCTCAAAACTGCCAGTTCATTCAAGAAACTAACGCCCATACATTTTCAGCGAACATCTAAATTAATTTTTAAGGGCGGAGGGGTATATGCAATTGAATGGATAATGACAAAATATCCTTGTGCTCGGTGTCGCCAAGAGCAAATTTTGAAAATCTCTTACATCCAAAAAGAAAGATTTGTAAGTGAGAATCCAAGCCGTTCATGGCCCTCTTCTCAGTTCTTTGTATGTATGCGTGTATGTATGTACGTATATTGCACCTCTAACGCACCAAAAATATGTGAGTAAAATGTAAAAAAAATCATTAAATTTAGATTGAATCATAGGTGCGGGAGAAGTGCAGTAGACTACATAGGCCTCCACAGAAAGCGGTTTTGAGTACATATGCCTTGCTTGGATTAATATGAAAGTTTATATCTGCCTTCATACTCTGCAGGTCTAATGCAAAAAAAATGTGAACCAAAATACTTTGATCGCTGTGTGGGTTCATCTATTGTCATGCATGACCATATCATTTCATTCGATACTCTTTAGTATTGGCGTATACTGCAGCACGTCGCTGGCTGTACGCCGCACAGATCAACAACGCCAGAATGCCCGAGCGCATTCGCAGCAAGATATATTGCTTCAATATTATTTGCTTGTGTTCGCCTGACAGCGAGCATGACTGCATACAAAGAGCTCACAACTGGCTCGCTTCACATCCCTCGTGATGGATCATTAACTAAACTTCTCAACAGTCGCCCATGATGGATGCGTGCGCATCAATCACGATGGAGGCGACGTCGACATTCTAGCGGCCTCAAAGGCCTCGCCAGGGTTGCACGGAGTCGAGGAACAAGGCGCTTCTATGTGAGGGGCAGCATACAATACAAGTTGTTCACTCCGTTCTCTATTCAAAGTTTGCAGTTATTTACGACTACTGCAAGCATATGCCGTTCAGTCAGTTGTATCTAGCATACAGGCCGTGGCTTACGAAGAATTTTTTGGAGGGCTAATGCATGCATATGGGGGGCGGGGACTATACGATACTACACAGTACACAGGCCGATTTCCAGACCCTAGAAAAAGTACTTTGGTATCCTTTCGGTGCAGAACTCGCTCGCGAGGGAAGGGGGGGAGGTATTCTCCCCCCGGAGACGGAGATATTCTAAAAAGTTACTGTCTAAACATGTGTCCTTCATGAGGCCGTTTAATGATTATTTTTATTGCAGGGCCAGTCTTGTGGCGACTATATGCCTATGACAAAAGGTGACATCCTGCATGCACGTCCATGATTTGAATGTGAAGTTTATAAGTGAAGGATAGACAGCATGTCATATTCGTTTGCAATAAATGAGTCTCGACCTTCTCCCCCCCCCCCCCCCCCCCGATCGTGAATTATTCACGGAAGCAAAGAGACTCCGTCAGCATACCCCCTCCCCCCGGTCGTGAATTTGATTCCGACATGGAAAATCTCCTTCGGAAGGGAGAATTTTGCTTTTTCTCAAGACCTCTGTTAAAAATGTATGCCCAGTGTTGTTAGGCGGGCCTAGCCCCCTAAGCCCCCCACCACCTCTCTGCTCCCTTGATACAGGCCCCACAATAAGAGAAGTACTGTTGTCAGCGGTTCAGCTATTCAAGCCTCGCACGAACATCTCGCGTATTTATAACCGACGAGCAGGTGCTTGCACTGATCGAAACGTGATTGGAAAAGAGAGAAAAATTCCACTCATCCTGAAGATTAAAAGCGCTTGTAGATCTATATCTGGGTTTTTATTTTTAAAAATTGCAGCAACTGAAAGAATTCTCTGTTCCAGATAACTCACGTCCATGAGGGAGGCGGATGAGAAGGGGGGTATAGTGTCCGACTGTACAGGGAAAACGACTCCATGCATGGCCAATTGGCCATCCAGAAACTGGGGGCGATCATTACCGTGACAAGTTAAAAAACTTTACAGGCTTCAGAAATGAAGTTAAAAAACTTTACAGGTTTCAGAATTAAAGTTAAAAACTTTACAGGTTTCAGAAGTGAAAAGGGTAAGAAAATCAATTGAATGCGCAAAATTACATTTTTCACTCGTAATGAGCCTTGTTTTTAGCTAGGGAGTATATATGCATTATTACAGGCATTGCAGGTATGCACATTTTGTGCACAACGGTAATGCAACTTGCAAAAAAATATTCTGTGCCTACGCTCTGTGGTTTCAATAAATTCGTTAGACAAAATCATCTACAACCAATTATTCGTAGTTCGGCGCTATAATCCGACCAGTTATTCGTTGCACTCAATTTTGTTTCTCAAATATAATTTTTGCTCACATTTGTAGGCCCTAAATAGCTGCCTACAGACAATCAACCTCGCAGAGTTTTGTTAATGGTTACCATTTATTTTTGTTACACGCTGCTTTTGCTCTTCGCCGCATGTACTATACACAAGCGAACGGCGCCGCGTTGCAGCACGTTCGGGGGTGCGCTGTATCGCCGCAGCGCAGCCTCAAGGCAACATTTCCAGCACGTCCCAATTCTAGGCTCACTCTCTCCTATATATAGTTTTTATTAAGCTACTCCGATGGCTTAAAGGCTCGCGTTGTATAGTCACGCAATAGTCTGCTTAGTAACACCGCCCACAATAACCGGCGCTCAATTATCGGAAAACCTCCTGCCGTAAATCATCGACTAAAAACAGTTTCAACCGTTGCATATTTGCCGCCCGCCGCCGAGGCCGCAGACAAACTAGGTTTATGGTCTCCAGTCTGTATCTACATGAAAATTGTATTATTACTGCAGCGGCCAGCTATAGAGCTCCCTTGCTGCATGCAGGAGTTGGCCAACGGTCTCGGGTATTGATCGAGGCTGCAGAGAGTCTGCGGCTATAAATCAGGCTGTGTACTGCAGGGGGAGCCTCTGACGGTCATTAGTCAGCGCCCCGCTCAACCAAGTATTCAGGGCTATAGATGGGTATATTATATTATTGCGTGGCTTCTACCCCCCCATTGTGCGCCACGAATTCAAGAGTTTTTATTGAAAATGCGCATTTAAGATGGCGCTGTTTTCATCCTCTTCAGAGCTCTTCGTGCAGTAAAGTTACTTGAATCATGCAGCAAATGGGGCAAAGTTCAATAATGATTAATTATTGCATAGCTGATGTACGGGGTTTCATTTTTAAAAGTCAACTGTAGAACTCCGTGGGCAGGAGAGTATGTCTGGCTGGTACAACATATATTGTATTATTGCATTGTTAAAAGGGTCGAATTTACGAAAAAAAGCATCTGATTACATATTAAAAATCGAGAAAGATTAAATATAATCCCTGTAGTTTACGACGCTCGCCATTTATTTATTTGCCTATATATTGTATAAGCGTTTGCCTGACAATATTTATTAATTTATTTATTTATTTCTCTGACAGCCCTCCTGTTTCAATGACCGACGTGGCACCCTGAGTATAGCCTAGCGTGGCGCAGTATATCGCTCAAGGTTGCACTAGCTAATGTTCGCGAACCATGTGAACACTGCGTGCGTTTTAGAAATGGGTTGGATCATTGTTGCGGTGTGGATATAGCCCACTTCGCTCACGAATTCTGAGATAACCATCATAACTGTCTTTATGATTATAAAGCAAAATAATGTGAAGAATAATCTCAGATCTAAATCTTTAGCTCACAATGATCAGTCGCTTTCGCAATTGACATAATATTGGCTATATAGAATATAGGCCATGGCTTATAAGAGCATGCTTAAGTGACCTGACAGCGGACCCTATTGGTGGATGACCATACACGATTCTCATTAATATTGTAGTGTATACATGTACCCAACTAAATAATGAATATAGATTATTCAACGAACACTGCACCAATGATGACAAAAAATTGACTTTCTTTCGACATAAACGCTGTTAATACATACATTTCTACATAGACGCTGTCTCTTGTGGAGTCGTTTTGTGTGCCTCTGCTTGACTGTGGTGTTGAATCAGTTAACGTTAGACAAGCTGAGTATAACGCTCTTGACTCCGCATACAATGCTGCCTTTGCTAAAATATTTGCGTCATATGACAAGCAAATAATTCGCAGCTGCCAATTCCACTGCGGTTTGCTGCCATTTTCTCTAAAAATTGATATTAAAAGGCTAAAGTTTTATGTCAAATTATCTTCTATTCAAAACGACTCCGTTCGCGGACTTTGTATGTTGTGTGGTATGCAAGAATTCGATTGTGTTTTAAAAAAGCGCGGTCTTTTGGCTGAAAAATCAGTTATGCATGCAGGCTGTTGGTCGCACAATATTAGGAATTCTTTCTTCAACAATATCGACAACTGCTAGAACGATGATACTATTCATGCTGCCTGTCGCATCACTGTTGGTTGTGTAATATTGTATACGCTGTATCTATTTATTTAATTTATATTTTTTGAGTTGTGTTCTATTATGTTCTTCTACCGTGAGGTGAATAAAGTTCTATATATAAATCACAATCTTAGCAGAAGAAGAATTATCAGACCACAACCCCACGAGCCCTCCGGCCCATGCGCTGTGAGCCTGTGACCATCATGAAACAACAGCATAACCCCCCCCCCGCCCCCGACCCCCCCGGCCCTTCTCCGGGCCCCCCCCCCGCACTTATAAATCGAGGTTAGAGCGATAGCTCGACAGAAATGCCGGTCTGTGGCTCTGGGACTACTCTTGATATTCGTGTAGCCTATAGCGTTGTCTCAAGTGTCGTTCATATTTCAACAAACGAGGCATGTAGCGAGATCAATCAGCGCTGTGTTCGATGGAGTTATGAATATTTAAGTCCGCTGTGCTTGAGCGGTGTATCATAACACGGACATGCAAGATAACGGCGAATTTAAGCCTAAGCTACCGGTTCGCCTTTTAGTCACTTGTGCTGGTTACCGTACTGTAGCCTAGAGTGTAGCCCAAAGTTGGGAGCAAAATAGAACGCAGTGACTATCGCATGATTTCAGGATTGTCTGACGACAAAACCCGAGGAAGCGCGATTCCGCCGGTATATTCTTTGATAACACTAGACCTACACTGTACGTTAGAGTCGGGCATAGATTATTTATTTATTTATTTCTTTATTTATTTGCGCTATTGTTAAGGTCAGCAATGACTTAATATTCGTTTGTAACTCCTCGAGCATAAGCCATAGTTTTCAGCGCTAGCAAGAGAAGGTTGTTTTTGAAGTGTTCCACTTCGGGAACCCTACAATCCTTTTGATTCGTGCACTTATTGTACTTCTGGTTTAGTTACATGAATGCGAATTCAATAAAGATGATGAAGACGATGATGATTGTATTTGTAGTTAGGCCATCATTTGCCATCGCTTGATAATTAAGCACAGCGCAACGGGGAAAAAACATTGTTTAAAAGGTTGCAAGCTGCATGACGTGATAGTGGCTCCAGCTAAATTCAGCTTGTTGCCATGTAAAGGATTATGTTTGTTGCAATGGCTAACATCAGTGTTGGGCAAAATACTTTTAAAAACTATTTTGAAAATACAAAATAAGATACTTTTGAGAGTCTTTTGAAAATACTAAAATAAAATAGTTTTTACAGTTTTAAAATACGACGTAAAATGGTATTTTGAAAATACTTCTGAAAATAGTTCATTAAAATACTTTTGAGAAATTCACATATTCCATTTTCCACAGTTATTGTACATAACTGTGGAAAATGGAATACGTGAATTTCTATAGCTTTAGGTCATTTTAAAAAGTAAACTTGCACTAAACTTGCTCAAACTTCAAAGAAATACATTGCACTTTTTTCTCGGGGTCTTTTAAAGTATATTGAAAAGTACTTCGAAAATACCAAAATAAAGTAGTTTTCAAAAGTATTTTGAAGATACAAAATAAAATGGTATTTGATCAACTCGTTTTGTGATTCATCGATCACGCGTTGCAGGCATGAGTCAAAAAGCATAAAATAATAAATACTGGGATATTTATATCTTTATTATTCGCCCCACTTTCTGACGTTCTGTTCTTTGAATGACGACTAAGCTGCTGACCAATTCCAGCCCAGCTTTGCATTGATGTGATTAGATCTATGGCTTTATATGAGGGCCACACGCGTCCTCTGTAGAGTCAGACACGAGGTCTGCAGCTGTGAATAAGTAGGACCTGCGAAGAATATCTATTATTGCTTCAGAATAGTCGACTGTCCATTTTTGCTGCATGCATCCGATCATAGAAGTCCTATTCGTGTGAACTACTTCCAAGAAAACTGTCGACTGGTAGCTAGCCTAATTACTGCCAGAGTGCTGGACATGAGAGTTGTAGGATTAGGGCGACAAAGCTAATGGCTTACAACAATTACTTTACTGACCGTTATACAGTAAGAGTATACAGCTTTCTAGGGGTCAACACGGAGTCAAGAACGTCTTGTTGAACTCTTGCATGGTCCTTGGATGTCGTTTTGAGTTACTATACAATGTATAACATTTTTCAAGCGTAGCCTCGTCTGAGCGTTATACTGTCAGCATTGGAGTTTACAGCCACTCGAGTGTCAAAAGTGTTCGGCTTAAGCAATTGAAAGATTCCTATCAAAATAGTCTTTAATTGCAGCTTTTATGGTAGGCTACTTTAAAATTTGCATAGCCTTATCCTATTTAATCTGCAGACATGACTGGAGAGCAGAAATCTAAAATCTGGTCAAACTTTCAGTGTGAGCTGAAAGAAGCAAGAAATTGAAGTCTATGTTAATATCGGTAGGCTCACAGCTAGGCTTCCTATAACTATAACTTAAGTAAACAAATTTGATGCCTAACTTACTCCTATGCAGGTTTATGTTTCAGACTTTTAGTGTATACATGCAGTTTATATTTCTTTGATGTGAATCTATGCGAGCACTATTGCGAATATGACAATTTTTTGCTGCGGTTATGCATGCGTGCCTTTTGCAATGTACAACTATGACTGACGTTGACAATTGTATGCTTTTTGCTCTTTGGCGAATAAAAGATTTATAATTGTAATATTTTATTTATTTAACCTTATTTATTTATTTGCTTTGTTTAACGCGTTTTACTGTGTCCTTCAAAGTCTGATAAATTTTACACGCTGCGTTTTGTCTGCTCGCAGGACACACCCCATGACGTCATAATGCCCGCTCAGCGGCGCCAGCGCTCATTGGTTGATCCCCCACAACCCGCCCTGACCTCCCCCACGCCCTCCAATCGGCTGCAGCTCCCTGCTCGCCGTGTAACCAGAACCAACTCCGTCTCACTAATCAGGAGCGCGGCCTCCAAACCCGCTCCCGCTTCCAGTCCGCTCGACGGGGAGCTGATGGAGAACGGGAGGAAGGGGGGAGGGCGGGGGGAGCTGCCGAGTATCGGGAGACCCTGGAGAGGGGTGGCTGGGGAGTCGAGAAGGAGCTCAGCAGAGGGAACGGGGTCCTCTACTGCTAATAGGTATGGCGTTGATGCTTACTACAGGGCCCGACATGCTTTATGAATACTTGTGCTTGAAATTCTTGCATTTCAAACTGAAAAATATTTGCTTTTAGTTCTGACATTAGTATATTGACCTGTACTACAGTATACTGACCTGTACTACAGTATACTGACCTGTACTACAGTATACTGACCTGTACTACAGTATACTGACCTGTACTATAGTATACTGACCTGTACTACAGTATACTGACCTGTACTAAGCTAAATTTGCGTTGATTTGCACTGAGTTGCACTGCGTAGTGCAGGCCTAAACATACAGTTTTCAAACTTGATTTGCATCGATTCTTCCTCCGACTCCGTAGTAGCCAAGCGACCCGTCGAAGCCAAACACAAAGTGTGACGTGACCCGACGGACAAAAACAAATCTAAATAAAAGATCGTCCAATATTTGTGACGAAAGCTCTCGACAGTGTGTGCCGTATTCAAGGGGCGTGACTGCATAGAGTACACAGCGCCGTGGTTAGAGATTAATTATCTTTGCTCATGCTCTTCAAAGTTTTCCATTGTACAATGTAATAGATAGCATTGCAAGGCCGCTCTGAATATGTGTATAGGGTGCTTATCTTATAGTAGAATTTCTGTACGGTATGTGATATGTATAATTACAGTTAATTATGTAATATGTATAATTACAGTGATTCGTTACTACGCTTATGATTTTAGAGTATTTTTTGCTGAAAAATCGCTTATGGGAAGGCTTGCTTGCAAAAATTATTATTATATAGTGACATTTTTGGTGTTTTAAAATATTTAGGCCGGAGGAAAGACGAACGTTTGGATCGTCTGAAAACTGAACAGGCTACGAATAATGAAGGCATATTGTTGTGTTGTACATGACAGTGTAGGTCTTGCGCTAGCGTCAGCACTCGAATAAGACCACAAGGCTGAAAGCTTTGTATGAGCTTTTTGGATGTGAACCTATTCTTCTGCATTGCAGCTCCTCTTTGAAGCTCCAACGCGCTGTTCTCACGCAAGTTTTTTGTGTCGACCGTTAGTTGACGTCAATCGTCTTTTGTTTGTAACTCCTTTGGTAGGCCTAGACCAGGGCCCGGGGCTGTACACTCGCCTCAATAGAGCTTCTTCGCGTATTGGTCGCTTTGATACAGCGCTACGTGCCCATATACAGGGTGTAGTGTTGGTTGCCTGGAGACGACGTGCTAAGTGGATTGTCGACCTGTAGCGATGCATGCCGTTTCTGCGAACAATCCAGCTCGGTCGAGTGCTAAGAAATCGAGAAATAATTGAAACAGTAATAATACTATATTTGTGGAAGGCGAACCAGTTGGGAGAGAACTTTATGATGATATGCACTTTCTCAGCTTTCTTGTTCACTGTAGTTCCGGTGACATTTTGTTGGATGAAGGAAGGAGAGGAGATTTTGTAGGGGCTGATTAGAAAATACTAGACTACTGTGCTAATTAGGATTACATTGTGATGCAATCGTGCAATCACTGCGATGAAACTGCATTAACATTTGGAGAGAGATTTTGGAACGATGCTAAAAACTTTGGAAAATTTTTCCGAAAGTTTCAGTCATCCTATTCTACTTGACTTTATGCAATTTTTGCCGATGCATTTTGTGTGCCATTGCTAGCGTCGAAAAATTACATTTAATTTTTCATAGGCCTCTTGATCAAGTGACAACCTGATATTCTACTGCGTCTGAGTTTATCTTTGTCCGCTTGTCCATCTATGTGTCTTTGTGCTTATCGGCATGTCCGTCTATGTGTCTCTGTGCTTGTCTCTATGTTTGTCGATGCATTTGACTCTGAGGTATATCACTTCAGACCGACATGGATTTTCCCTTAAGCTCCTAGCCTGTCGCGAGCTGGCTAAAGTTGTTTATTGAACATTGTTTCATGTCGCCTTGACAGTCGTCCTGAAACTGAATACAAGACGTCAAGTAGAGCCCGCGGGCTATAGGGACTTTTGAGAAGCCATTATTTGAGAATAGATTCAGGATGCTATCTTGTATAGAATAATGCGGAAACAAACAAAGGATCTATTTGAATTATTTAACAGTGTAACAATCAGTCTAGATATTATCCAGCCGCTTCCTCAGAGCTCAGATAATAGTAATATGGCTAAATATTATAGACCCTTATATCCACAAAAAGTCGAAATACCAAAAATTAAAAGTTGCATCCAGGTACAAGTAGCATAAATAAACGTGTTGAGGAATCTACAAACTACATGCATCATAGCCATAGGCATGTTAGCCCTGATGAAAGGGCGCTCTGTCATAGGCGAATTTAGATAATCTTCTGCAATAGGCGTTCTGGTTATATAAATATAAGTGCGTGTCATAGTCAGTGCTTAATCTGTTGCCACTTTTTATTTCTTTATTAATATCAGCTTGGCTCGCTGCTACACATTTTTGTGAATATAGGATAAATATATATATATAAATATATATATATATAATTTTGATCTGTCGAAGAATTAGCTATTTCTTATTTTTGCTAACGGCTGTGTGCCCCCACAGATCCTCTGGAGAGGGCCACTACGAGCCTAACCGCCCCGGTGACGTCACGAATCTCACGCGGGTGGAGTCTCTAGTTCGTCCCACCCCCCACCGCATCGTACCCCCCCACCCCGACCTCTCCGTCCCCCTCTCGCGGAGAGAATCGGTCGGCTACCAGTCTGCCTCCCCTCTCAATCGCTCCCCCGGTAAGCTTTTGAATTTTCGAGCCAAATTGATTGCCTTATCAACTTACAATTGAATCTTCAGATAGGAAAAGAGAAAAAAAGAATACGAATAGGAAGAGAAATACAGAAAGAATAGAGAATAATTCTACGTTTAGCTCATAAATATGTGATAGCGCATGGCTTCGAAAAATATTTATCGAAAAAATTGTATTGACAATGGACACGATTACAATGTCAAGCGTGGGGCTTACACCAATAGAACAGAAACAGATCGAAAACGTACACAATGCTGGCTAGCTAAGCATTGTGTACTTTTGCGATGTATTTCTGTTCTATTGGTGACATTTTTATGTGCTGCTGTTTACCACTAATTTGGAATTGGCAACACGTATATAATATATACTACTATAAGTATATCTTATACTTATAGAAGTAGCACTTAAGCATATCTGGTACTCCCCCCAGATATGCTGGTGGCCCGCTGAGTGGGAGTGCCAGCAGCCAGTTGTTCATTTGTTTGCATCGTATAGTCTTTTTTATTAATTGACTATTGTTATATTTTGTTGCTGGTATTCCGTGGCACTCTCTGGTGAATCAATTTGGCTCGCACAGGTGGTACGCGTGATGCAGATGACGTCTTCCTCACTGCCACTCCGGCGCACGAAGTCGCGGTGCAGCGGAAAAGCAACAACTCCCTTGCCAGCCTCAACCGTTCCAACCACGACCAGCGCGAATCTATTAAACCAACCAGTAACGTGATCGGAAACAAGGAGCGCGGAGAAACACGCCCCCTGTCCATCTCCGGCTCAAATAAACCGGCTCTGCTGCGGACACCGGGTTTTGATTATGACGCGAGCAGCGGGGGACGCAGATACGAATCTAATTCAAGCGGGAGCAACTACGACCGAAATGGGGGGAGAGTCCCCAGGGACGATGGGACTCCTGGAACCTCGGGGGTGAATCGCCTCAACAGCGACCGAAATGGGGGGAGAGTCCCCAGGGACGATGGGACTCCTGGGACCTCGGGGGTGAATCGCCTCAACAGCGGCAGTCCCAGACACGTCACTAGGGCTGAGGCGAAAGCGAGCGGGTTAAGCTACTCGAAAACGTCCGCTAATTTGCAGCAGCTTGCCAGGTTTGGCGAGCGGCAGAAGACGGGTGGGCTGGACGGGGTAGCGGCGAGAAACGCTGCTAATCTGCGGGGCGTTGACACGGCACGGCTGACTCAGTCTGGGGATAAGCAGAGATCGCAGAGGGGGCAGACGCTAACGTCCAACGCGAAGGCGTCGGCGACCGGCGGACGTAAACCGCTTCTGAGGTGCGGTGGGAGAAAAATGTATTGCTGGATCTCAATTCCTCCGTTAGAATTATTTCACTTTGAGCCATGTTGGCTATTGTTGACTATTTTGGTTTGAACTGGTTAGCGCCAAATTTAGCATTTGTAACTAACGCAACTTTTTGCTGTTTAGGCAGCAAAACAAAGATCTATCTCTAGTTGGGTTTGATGTTGATATTTGAGTCTCTAGGGGCTGGTTTTTTCAACACGGATTAAATGGTGGTTTATAATTTAGCCTATGCAAACTGGTAGGTTAGATCCTGAACCACCATTAAATCTGTATTGGAAAAATCAGCTTTGGTTTGGTTTTCGAGCATTGTAGATCTATGAGACTGATTTAGCGTTTAGTTCTTTAGAATGCGATTTAGGAAGATTTAACCTCTTCTAGTAATAAAGAAAAATTTTTGTATGGGTCCTGGAAACAAAAGAAGGTCGGCTGCATTTTAGCTTATAATTATTTTGTTAGCGAAACTAATTATTTTTAATACGACACGATATAAAAAAAAAATACACGCATAAAATTAAACATAAATTTGAAAGTCGACAATGACAATGTTATTTGGCGGCGCAGGTACCGGTCCCAGCCCTCCCTGCTGCACCCCTCCGGCTCGCTCAACTTCGCCCCCCACCCCTCCTCGGACGACGACCCCCCCGGGGGGGGCGGTGAGAGGGACGAGGAGGAGGCGACGAGGGCCGAGCGGGTCCTCAGTTGGCTCGACGAGCTGGGGCGGCACCGCGTCCAGACCCCTCCCACCCCAAACATCGACGACGATCCCCCCCCTCAGACGGACACGGCTCTGCATGTCGTCTACGATGGGGATTGATGGGGGGGGGGTGATTTGAAGGAATCCCGGATTTGTCGCCCGAAATTTTGGTCCGGTACTGTTGCAAAGTTTTCTTTAAACGTGGCTGTAGGCTACAACATTAAATTTTCGCGTGCGTGCAATTTTGCCGAAATTTGCGAATCCGTTAAAGACGCAAAAATTACTTGCGCGAAAATAGAGCTGCAGAAGCTGCATATAATGTGCAGTCCTCAAAACGCGTAAATTACGTGTAGTGAAATTTGTGAGAGGCCAATCCGGGAAAATAACATACAGCTAAAATTTAAAGTTTTGCAGTACCCTGCATTATTGGGTGTGAAGCCCGTTATGTTTACTGTTAGTGGCGTTACTGGGACAACTACTGGATCTCCATTTTGCTTTTGTTGTTGCATATAGTTGTAATAGGGCTTCTATGACGCAGTCAGTTGGATAGATGCGGATCAGCTTCACACCTTGCTGTCATATTGCCTAACTGTATCGCTGGTCTAATTCGCCGTAGACTCAAAAATAGATGGTTTTGAGGTTTTATGGTTGCAATAGGGTCGGGCTACTGTGGATATGTAACTATAATTTATTCTTTATTTAGCTTTGCTAGCTGTATTTAGATTTATTTTGACTTCCTTCGTATTTTTTAGGTAATTTAATTTTGGTTGGATATACAGTAAGTGATCTTCATTTTAAACGACTCGAATTTTGTAATTTTATATAAAGGATAATATAAATTATTAATATGAATGATTGAGACGTCTGAATTTATTTTATATTCAAAATCTAACTCTAACCTGAAATTGACTCACTTTAAATGAAAAAAAGCTAAAGCTGTAGGTAGTTAGCTATTAGCATAAAAAAATGGATATCTTAAACTTTAAAGAAACTCAAGTGTTTAAGATACAGTCATGGCGGTAACATGCAAATAGTCCAACAAATCACACTAAATAATACTGGAAGGATGCAGGTTTACACTATATCAAATGTTATTGAAGTCGGTCTAAGTTGACCGTGATCTAAAAGTAAGAATACTGTTGGAGTGAGGAGAATATAGTAGAGCGGTCGCGAGTTACTAACGACATAACGCCAATTTTCTAACATGCCGCCGTCATGAAACCAAACTCTCCCACTCTAGTTACTAGTTACGTAAATAATAATCTCCTTGATGCAGATTGTCAGTCATCCTCTCTAGTAACACAAATAATACAATAATCTCCTTGATGCAAATTGTCAGTCATTCTCTCTAGTAACACAAATAATACAATAATCTCCTTGATGCAGATTGTCAATCTCTGTCAGTTTGATTACAAGTCATTTATTTCTCTCCGCGCTAAGTCTTTTTACAAACGCTAGACCGCAGGTTATTTGTATCGGATGGCTGGGAAAGAGACAGGATGAGAGTCGATGTGCTGCTGATCGGAAAAGTCTCCGCGGTCCAAGGCAGCCTCGGAACTACCAGTGACCTTGGCATCTGAAATATGAACAGTAATAACTAGATTCTTGTAAATCAGTGGGCGAATAGGGAGATATTTGCAGGGCTTTAAACATTAGCAGCAATACTACAAATGGCAGGGATCTGAAAACAAATTGGTTTAGGATACCAAAGTAGATGAAGCCTCAAATTCCGGAAATCTCCAATGCTCCATGTGCAAAGTCCATAACATGACATCCAATTGACCATGCGTCCACATGGAATAGAAATATGACAAAAATCACAGCTAGGCTACAACATGTGCAGGCTATCAACTCAGAATGGGTGTCGGCTCCAAACATAAATATTAAGAATAACAAAAATTATTCTATTATCCTTGCCGGTGTCGGTGCTGGACTTGCGCAGGCTGTTGGAGCTGCGCTTGGAGAGCATGACGTCACGCCGCGTGTGGGCGGGCCTGGTCATGCGTTGTCTCACCTCCGCTATCCACTCGTGCCTTAAGGCCTGCTGGGGGGTCATCCTCTTACCAGGCATCCAACTAAACACAACCACAACTATTGCTTATTGATGAAAAAATGTTTCGGATTGTAAGGCGTCCTTGACATTGCTGCGCATAATAAAAATAATATACTGTAGCAAGTTGATAATTTGCATATTGCATAATGCATATTGCACAATGCATATTGCACAATGCATATTGCACAATGCATATTGCACAATGCATAT
>JAQIWG010002173.1:0-21292 GCA_034695025.1 Chamaedrilus cognettii | reverse complement strand
AAGACCGTTACTTGGCCTTTACTCAGCCAAGCGTCACTTGAGTAGCAACCGCTACTTGGACTATAACTTCGGGCCTAAGTCATGTAAATAAGGGTAGTCAATAATAACAGTAATTATATTGCTTACTATTACGTGTTAATTATATTACTTATTATTACGTGTTAATTACTAATTCGTAAAGCTCGCTGATTAGTATTTACTCAAGTAGAATAATAATTAGATTTATTTATATCCTTTCATTTCCAGGCGTGGACAAGCAGGATGTGGCGGATGTCATCAAGACCACGCTGGATCACCTCAACCGTCCTCACGGCGCGGTGCGCTTTCAGCTGCGTCGACTCGTCAACGGTTACAGGCGCTACGACGCATCGCGCGGGATGGAGTACATCCTCGACGTGAGGCTCGTGGACCGGTCCACTTTGGGGGAGGTCAGCAAGCGCATGCACCTCCTGCGACCCCTCGGCAACGTTGAGATTGTCCCGATGCCTTATGTCACCGAGAATACAAGGGTGGGATATTCACTTAATGCGTGTCTGCTGCATGCTTCGTTGCTATAGTTGTTGATTAATAATTTTTGTAAAACTACTTTTAGAACAGATGTTCTAAATTATTTTAACATGATTTGGAGGTCCTTCAGCAAGGCTGTTAAACACACAAGTGTCGCTAGCTGCAAACCCGTGCCAGATAATAATTCATTTGGTTGGCGTCAGGAATGGCATTTGGCCTTAAAAACCCAGCTCCAACAGTTTTGATCAGGGTGCAAACATGTAAACCTGTGTGAAAACATGAACATTGACAGATTACAAGATAAAAGGGAGGTTAGTCTTTATTATAATTGGGTCTAGTTGCATTGAATGCCTCTACCTGTCCAGGTGAGTCTCATTCTGTCGGTGACACCTGGTGAGCGCGACAAGGTGCTCAGTTTCCTCGACTCGTACGCGCACACTTGTCTGGAGGCGGGCGACAACGCTTACCTGCTCGTCGTCTTTGTGTACGAGACGGTCGAGCAGGAGACAAACGACGTATACGCCGTCATCAAGTCCACCATCGCCTTCTACGAGAACAGGTGGGTGTCGCACCTGTGCAGGTAATTGTTCTACTAGAACAGGTGGGTGTCGCACCTGTGCAGGTGATTGTTCTATTAGAACAGGTGGGTGTCGCATCTGTGTAGGTGATCCGTTGAAACAAAATTTGAATGCATTCTTTATTCATGTTGTGAGGCGCTGTGGTGTAATGGTTACGGCGCCGGACTTTGAGTCCAGAGGACCAGGGTTCAAGTCCCGGCGCTGGCAACTATGAAAGCATGTGTTACAGGCCTTTCAGCAGGAGTTAAACACGCAGGTGTCGCTAACTGTTTACCCATTGCCAGATAATTATTTATTTGGTTAGCGTCAGGAAGGGCATGCGGCAGTAAAAATTCAGCTTCAGCAGTCCTCATCAGGGCGCAAATGTAAGGCTGTTGCCTTGTACAAATGTAAGCTTGCTTTAGCTTAAACCTGTGTGAAAACATTAACAGATTAGATGTAAAAAGGGTGGCTATTTAATTAGTTGTGTAGAAGTCAAGATGCTTATGCCTCAGTCGTCAAATTTTTTATCTGTGTGTGTGCATGCGCACAGATACCTCAACGGTGCGCGCATCACATGGCAGTCGGTGCGCGCTCTAGACTGGTCAGACGTCGGCGCGCCGTTCTTTGTTCTCGACGCCGTGGTGCGTCGTCTAGCGCCCGACTCGCTCGCCCTGCGCTGCACCGTGGGCATGGTGCTGTCCATAGAACTGCTCAACCGCGCGCGCATGAACACCATCGCCGGGCGCCAGGTCTTCTTCCCGATTGGCTACTGGTCGTACCGACCGAACCTTGTGTACGAGCAGAGGCCCTACCCCACCAACATCGACATCAACCAAAAATCTGGTACGAGAGAGGGATTTGTAATTGATGTATTAAATTGAAGCCAAAATAAAAGTTGTTGATTTCTATCAGGGGAATATTGATGTTCAGAACATGCCGACAATAAGCCTGCAAAAATGGTACATCACGCATTGATAGTTGGATTCCTAAAAGATGGCTCAAAATTTCACATTTAAGTCGTAATCTAACTCCTAAATTTGTTGTTTTGTGCGCAGGGCGCTATGACCGGTCGCAGTATGTTCACGCCAGTTTCTACCTCGCCGACTACATGCTGGCTCGCAAGCAGATGGTGGGCGCCAGGGTGGCAGCCAGTGACCTTGACCTCTATGACCTCTTCATTCGCTACCACTCCGTCAGTTCGATTTCCTTTTTCTTAACTTTTTCCTACGCTTTTATCAGATGTCATTCAATGCAGTAAAAAACAGACAGGCGTATCTTTAAACGTGAAAATTGGCAGAGGTGTCGTAGCCTTAAGCTTGTTTTTGAAGGCAGTTGCATTACGCCTCTGTTAGAGGAACCAAGAGTAATGCTACGCAGGTTCTATTAGGGTCAGCTTAACCCTGCTTTATGCTGTGTGTAATGACATTTGATTGTTTTATTGAATAGGTCTTATTCGCCACAAAAGGGTAGCAAAACATCACACCAAAATACAAATAGATAATAAAATTAGATTATAGAACTGCGTAGCGGTGAATAACAGCGTCAACGAGAAAGGGATGAACACTAAAAGATGAACACCAGTGCTCAATAATACACTAAAGAGAGAATAATATTCAAAAGTACTAAGTAAAAAAAAAGTAAAGTAAAGTTAAAATATTTTTTGTTTAAACTGACTAATATGGTAGTGTAACCTAATAAATACTATGTATTTTTTCAACTTTAGATTGAGTTCAGCCTGACCAAATGTGTTATTTATTAGCACTTTCCACAGCATAGTGGATGTGGAAAGTGTTCACATACGCAGAAGCGTATTCATTATATAACGTAATATCAATGCTATGGGTTTTTAGACGCAGTGTTTGCACGCGTTACAGGTGCATGTGCTACGCGCAGTCGAGCCCTCCCTCCGGCTCCAGTTCCAGGAGCGTGCGTGCGACGCACAGCTCTCAGCCGCGCTGCACGACGAGTGCGTAGCGACGCGCTCGCACGGCCTGGCCGCGCGTGCACAGCTCGCCATGCTGCTGTTTGAATACCAGCAGAAACTTGATCAGATGCAGCTCAACGTGATGCACCAGCAGCAGAACGAGAACGTGGGCCAGATGAAGCCAGAGATGCTCCGGCGCTAGTTTGAACGTGGGCGAGATGAAGTCAAAGATGCTCCGGTGCTAGTTTGAATAATCCGGCCTATTTTTTATTATTTGCAATGATCATCATCATCATTTAGGCCTACATCCAGCGCATGCACAAAACCTTGATTTTATGCATGCATGGAAAAAATACAAGTGGCGAAATGACTTCAATAGAACTGTGACGTTATTTTGCCACTCGTGTGTTTTTATGCTTGCGCGAAATCGCGGTTTTACGCATGCGTTGGATTATACCCTTAGGCTTGGGGGGAGGAAGGGGGGAGTTGTTTCTTTGTTGTAGAATGAGATTGAAATGGTGCTACTGTGTAAGTGAAATGTTGATCAAATCAAAGAATAGTTTATATCATTCGATGGTGTCTTTAGCCAGATGTCACTGTGACATTACTAGTTTTTTATAATTATTTTAGCCAAAATTTGTGTGTGATATTTTGGTGTGTCATTTTGTCTGGTACTCTTTACTTTATCACTACTGAATGTCTTGCTATTGCGGCGAGGGCTGCCTTAGGTTTTTTTTTTACGTCTGCTATCTGTGTGATTTCTATATGAAATCTGTATGAATGAATGATGTATCATGAATGATATGTCGTGATTCGTGAATCATGAATGATGTATCATGAATGATGTATCATGAATGATGTATCATGAATGATGTATCGTGTTTGTAAATTTAACCACAGCTCTAATATGACGCTGTACTTGGTCAGTTAGAAATGGAATTACTACATTTCAGAGCTCGAAGGATATAAAATTTGGTTTCGATGGTTAAAAAGACTTGCAATAGTTATTTATTATTGAATATTACATATTAAGTTTGTTATTTGATATTTAATATACTGAACTTCAAGGTGTTTTATAATAATTGTTGTTTTGCGCAAGATCTGCAGTTAAGCAAACAGAATGTTTAGTGTATGTATGTATGTATGTATATTGCACTTTTAACGCACCAAAAATATATCATGCAAACGGAGATGGAAAAACATCATTTGCTTGAATCGTAGGTGCGGGAAAGTGTAAATGGAATAGTGTGCTTGTGCCTACTTGTTTTTGTTCTTAATGCAAGCATGTTTAGTGTGCTTGTGCCTACTTGTTTTTGTTCTTAATGCAAGCATGTTTAGTGTGCTTGCGCCTGCTTGTTTTTGTTCTGGATGCAATGTTTCTGATGCAATATCCAAAGTTGTGGAAGCAATAATTATTATGAAGGCCTAGCTTAAAGACGCATCTATATTTTGTAATACAAAGTTTTCTGTATTTCTTCCTTTAATTGTAGTCGTGTTGTTTAATCTAATTAAGAAGTTCATATTTTATTGTCGGTGCAGATGTATGATGGTTTATGTATGCATTGGTAGTAATGTAAGGCAGGGGTTCTGAGCCTTTTCTGTTATGAGGAACACTTAATTTTTGCAAGGAAGGTTGGATAACACCAAGTATCGATACGCCGCATGGGTGGTGGTTAGTGAGTCTAATGATGAGGAATATTAGAACATTTTGAAAAAAGGATTTTTAGATGGTCTATAAAAGCCTAAAAATTTAAACTTTCAATTTTTTTCATATGGGGCTCAATGTCTGAACCCCTTCCTCCAAATCCACATCCCCGTGGCCTATAGTGACGAGAGCAGTCACAGAGTGACACGCTGACTAGATCTTGACTTCGGAGTCATTAAGACTGTTGCCTGTTATTACAAATTTGTATGCTTGATGTTATAAACCAGCTGTTAAACCAATTTGGAGTCAAAATTTTTATATTTATTCTGCTGCTTGGTGGGACACCTGGCTACTAGTCGCGAACACCAGTGTTCCGCGGAACACAGGCTGAAAACTTCTGATGTAAGGTTCATTATTGATGTCCAATATTGTTTTCAATCGAAGGTTTTTGCTTCTGGCGTGAGATTGAACAACTATTCAAATTATGGCAGGCTAAATGTGCTTGATACTGATCTTGTTTGTCTTATATATCATCTACATATATTATCACGTTATTTCGGCTATTTTTAATTTGAAACAATTTTAATCATGTTGCATACTATTTTTGTCTACGATGATTATATGCCTATTTTGCATTTCTTGTATGATTCAGATAATTTCTGTGTGCGTTGATATTTTTAGCTATAATATCGTTAGTCAACGTCTACATTTTTGTGCTACACAAATGGTAGTGGCGGATAAGTAATGTGTTCGTTATACAGTGTTCGGCCTCAGTTGGACTAGATGGATGATTAGAATGTGTTAGATGGACGCAGCTGCACGAGTATTATGAATAAATTTGACCCACTTGTTTTCGCAAGCGTGGAATGCAGTTGTTATTTTTCACAATAATCATTTTATGGCCGCATGCGTTATTTAGTTAATTGAGTCGATGTACGAGCGGTATTGTTTTCAGAATGGAAGTTGTATTTAAATATTACATATTTCTGTAGAATCTAGTGAATTTAGTAAATCTTGTGAAATGGCTGGGGTGTAAGTACCGTGTAACTAATGAATGGTTATTTTTTATTTATCGTAATGCAGCATTATTGAGTAAATTCATAGATGTGCAACAGCAATGATACACCTTTAATTTTATCGGTGACATTTTTGTAGAGGTAATAGGTCATATTAAATTATAATACCCTGTTTATGTAGCGTCAATGTTTTATTTTAAATTGATATTATCGGATTGTAAAGCGCTCTAGAATTGTCGTAGACTTGTTATAGCGCTATAGATAATTAGCCTGTATATTATTATTATTATTATATATATATATATATTTTTTTTTTTTGCCCTCGGTACTACGTTCCCGAGGGACTTCTCAAAATTGGTGTAAACGTTTTGCTCTGAGACGGCTAGCCCTCGGAATCGGATGGTGAGATAAAAGTGCCCTTGAAGCTCACGCAATTAAAAAGCTGGATGGCAACTGAGAGGCGCTGAAACAAGAACGCGCCCTCGCGGGTATCGTCAGTGATTGCGGCGATGCGGCGACCAAGCTCGGCAAGAAACACCAGCGCCTTGGAGTTGATGGGTCCGATGGTTTCAAGCGCATTTACTACTATTATTATATTATTATAATGATCAAAAAAATTGTAACATTATTCTACATTTTTTGGCCATTATCAAAAATCATTGCGCTTTTGATTAAAACAGCATTATTCAGTTTTTTCATTATAATATTATTTCGCAGACGGCTTAAAAAATGATGCTGGTATTTCATCGGTCTATTGCTCAATTGATTGGTTAACGATCCTGAATATGTATTGTCGCAAACAAGTGCTTTCTGATGAGAATCAAATTTGCTGTTGATTTTTAAAGTTTCTAGCTCGTGCCTCTATGCTTTTCATTGATTCGATTTTTTGAACTATTGTTGATTATTTCTTGATTACTATGGTGCTATGATGATGGTATTATGCTAAACTATTTTGACAATATAAATAGTATCTTTTATCCAGTTATGTTTGTCTAAATTCACTTGTAACGGTTGGGAATAACATGAAGTATGAATATGAGAGCATTCGATTTATTGAGAACTGTTAGGGCCTATTTTGCCCTCAGTCAACTTTTTTAGATTTTCTAAAAATATTTTTTGTGCAAAATTTGTTTATCAAAATTAACAGATCAGTTAACTTTGGTCAAAATATAGCCTGAATTTTTACATTTAGTGGAAATTTGTCGTAAAATTTAAGTAAATTGGTCGTCAAAAATTCGTCATTTTTTGGAGCAAAGTCACTGCTGTCTTGCGCAGATTTTTTAATGACCGTATGTCCTCCGAATAGCTAGACCTGTTTCGTACAAAGTTATGCTGGGAGAGATAAACCACTTGAATCAAACTGGAAAAGCAACATTAATCGGATAACTTTCGCTTGGAGGGATATCTGCGTGTGCAAAACCGGCCTTTAATGATAGCTTTAAAAAAAATTCCAGTCCGTTGGCATCACTGCGAATGTAGGAATGCTATTGAACAACTGGGCCTAGATGCTTTGTTAAATCTAGATTGATGTTAAATGTATCCCATTAGCTTAAAATAGGTCACCTAAAACGTCACATAGCTCTGTTTTTAGTAAACACACTATTTATTTTTTTTAATCGGCAAAATTGCTTAAGAGTCGTTCGGTATTCAGGTAAATATGCCACGATGTTCAGCACTGCGACAAGTCAATAAGCACTGTCGAGACGTCCAACAAAAAATTTGCCAAATTGCGCAGAATTTTCAAAAATGACTAGAGTTTTACACGCCGAAATAGCTGCAAAGTTTTTTAACGTGATGCACGAAAAAGAATTATTTAGAAAAACAGCTTCAGCACCCTTATATCACTGTCAAATTTGTTCGATGATTATTGAATAATAACACTAATCTCAGTTGATAAAATAGTCTAATTATCGGTTTTTTAAATCCAAACAATAATCCAATTTGTTGACATTGAATGTGCATTTTTATAGAAATTGTATTTATTATGTTGATGTCAATTGAACTTTACAAACGATGCTGTAAATTTCAAACATTTGTAGCAAACTGCTGCAGAATTGTGAAATTTCGGAAAAAATGCAGAAAGATATTAAATTTCTTTTTAAAATGCATAAGCTGCGGGAAATCTGAAACATACGCGAGAAATGCGAGCGTGATTTTCTGCAGTCTCTAATCATTTGATTCATTTCTTGACTTTTTATGGCCGTCTATGTCTAGTCACTGTACCATTTAACCAAGGAATTTGAATTCTAAATGCATGCCCACTACAGTGCAGGCATAATTAACATCCTTAATGGCATGTTATATGCAGATTCTTTTAATTATAATATTCATGTTTTTTAGTTTTTAGTTCATTTTTTCATTCTTTAAATAATGTTATGAAATTTATATGTAGTTATAATTGACACCTATGATTGCAGGCTTGTCGCTAACGGTGCCGCTATGGCAGAGAACATCAAGGCGTTTCTGTATGCCTGGTGTGGTAAGAAAAAGGTTACGCCCGAGTATGAATTCAAGCCGGCCGGATCCAAGATGCGACAGCGCTTTATCTGTGAAGTATGTATTTCAAAGTCCTTTCGCCAAATCAATACCTAGATAAGAGTGTCTACTCTAAATTTGATCGGAGCATGAGTGTATCCCAAACTTTTTTGGCCTAAATACTCTTAAGGCTTTAAACACAAAGTTTTTTTCCTACATAGTCAAGATTAAAACTTATTTTTATTAGAAGAGTTTAAAATTAATTGTTTATGGATAAAGTTGACCTTCCTGGATGATGGATCCAACTAGTTGCACAGTCAAAACGTGCAAAACTTTTCAGCCAGTTCGATCCAACCTCTTGCCAATCAAATAGCGAAGCAAACAATTTTGTGCTTGATGTTTACCCATGTGTCTTGGGTGCCCAGTGTCGCATCGCTGGGTTCAACTACACGTCTGTCGGCAACTCCACGAGCAAAAAGGACGCGCAGGCCAACGCTGCCAAGGACATGGTCCAGTACTTGGTGCGCATCGAACAGATGAACCCAGCCGAAGTACCCGCCAACGCGCAGGTGTGTCATCGACTCCTCTAGCCAGAGCTTCGACCCATTTAAGTGTTTTAAAATATTGTTATGTATCATCATGTCAGATTGTCCCATTATTTTTCAGGGAAAACTTCTTCTTATACGAATGTTTGTGAATTTTGTGCACAGTATTGCACCATAGTATTCTACCATAGTATTGCACCATAGTATTGCATTGATGGTCTATGTATTAAGTGCGCTTGAATTTAGAGTAGGCCATGTCTATTGTTTACATGGCTTTAATGGCCGCATACGTCTTCTTTGCTGGACGAAGTTTTGGCACATTACGGTATGCGACAGGCTGCTAAAATTTATTTTCTTGCTGCATATTTTATTCATTGGTAGTTTGATAGCAACTGTAATTTTGTAATCAGTCAAATATTATTTCAGGGAGGATGGCGAGTTCTAGCCTTACTGATGGTTAGCCTACTATCTTGTTTAGCAGCTTTAGATGATCAACGATACAATTGACTGATTTGTTGACGTACGATAGCCTGAGCATATTGACTTAGTCTGATATATCACAGCTATGGTGAATAAAATTGAATACGGCATAAAACTATTGATGGCAGTAATGCACCGTTTCAACAGAAATTGTTTGACTGAGCACTGCCGTATGCAGATGAACTGAGGATTATTGATATTAATTTTCTTGTACAAGCAGCCGAGCAGTCAAGCCGACTTGAGTGAGTTTGGTGGAGACTACACGGATGGGGCTCAGAACAGAATCCTGCCGGGCGGAGTGGCCCCGCCGCACCTTTCCCTCGGACTTGGGGGTGAGCGAGTGACCGGGGATGTGATCTTTAACATTTATAAGCAGGCATGGTTATGTTACTTAGTTTTTTGTAAACTATTTACGTGTATGTTCAAAGCCTTTAATCGCATGTTTATTTCTGCAAGATTAACAAATAGAAGTCACTTGTATGACGCTATATCCTACGCAGTTGCTTCAGACGTAAAGCAGAATCATATATGAAGCAGAAATGTTATTTTGTGTGTGAGATATCGCCACTTCGGTTGTTGCGGATTATTATTTGTTAAGCCTTGCTCTGTCCACAGGTGACATATTTTTATTGTTGACAGGGCCCAGTGTAGGAGCCGGTGCAGGGCCTGGTGCAGGGCCTGGGGCAGGGCTGGGGTTTGGGCCGGGGGGCATGGATCTCCAGCCGGTTCCGTACCAGCGCGGCCCCCCACAGGATTATCTCGAGGCCGTCACCAACAAACGACTCATGGAAGAGGTTCTTTTTTCTTTCTACCTGCTCCGTTTAATTTTTCCAAATCTCGAGAAATTGATTTATCAAGCCAGAAAGTGCCTGTATGCAGTGCACTTGTAGCGCACCAAAAGTATATTATACAAGTGGTGTTGGAAGAAGCATTGTTTGCTTGAATCTTAGATGGCAGAGAAGTACAGCAAACTATGTAGAGAAAGCTGTGAAAAGAGCTTTTAGTTTGGAAATGGTGACAGTGATATAGCACCTTCGACTTATACCACATGCTGTATCATTAGGGTTCGCTCACATTGAATATTAGGCAATATTTACTGTTCTATTCAGGGCCAATCTTGTTTCTAAATAGCCCACAGGCACATCGGATGTTCTTAAAGAGCAATTGAGTGATAAATGCTTAAATTTGGCATCACTTGAGTCAATGGTAGGCAAAGTGTAATGATGAACTATGAATAATTTGATGTTATGTTGTATGACCATGTTATGGTTTTTCCATGTAAAGGCCGAGGAAGCAGATTTCACTGCAGATCTACACGGCAACTGGACGCTGGAGAACGCCAAGGGCCGACTGCATCAGTTTATTCAGATGCACCACATCAAGACGGACTATAAGTATAGCATGGTCGGACCGGATCACAATCGGTATGTGAGATAAGGATCGGTTCAGTAAAGGTTGATACCGTACTTTGATTAGTTATTGCGATGCAAATGATGATACAAACTTTGACCATACTGTATAGCATTTTGAATTGAATATTATTATTATTTTTTTACATTGTTGTTTTTGTCTATGTGTTTTGTATTTATTGATATTATTCTTCAATTTCTACACAAAATTTGCTTAAGTAGTTGCTTCATTTTTGATAACTCTGCTCTTAATGCCTAAGTTTCAGTCTCTTGAAGAAGTGCTGCTTTTAAAAACAAAATTTTGGAGTAATATTTTTAGTATGATTAAATTTTTATTTGTATGAAAATTATTGAATTGCACCCCTTGTGAATACTTCTTGATTTTAAATAACTGTGTATAACTGTGTAAGGCAACTGTGTGCCTTACTAGTTGAGTTTTTATGAGAAAAATTTATCTTTAGATCGCTAATTACTTGAATCTTTTGTTGACTGTTGAGCAATTGAGCGTTTGGAACGCTCAATTTGTTCTATTCAACAATTGATACGTAATTGTGTGAACAATATGTCCAGACAATAGGACAAACAATAGGTTCAGATAAAGGTTAAATTATTGAATATTGATATATCAATTGTTTGTTCAAGTACATTGTCAACATTTCATTATGTCTGTGGGTCTTTTTTGCTTTATATTTGTGGTGTTGATCAACTTCTGTTGAATTATTTATAATTGTATAGATAGGCATCCGTCATTGTCATATCAAATTAGACTAATTGCTTAAACTAATACTACTTATACTACTTATACTACTTATACTACTTATACTACTAATACTACTTATACTACTAATGCTACTACTACCATTACTAATTGCCACTAGTTACTGTATATCTTCGACGTTGTTCAGTTGATTTTAGACGAGTCGCTCGTTATTGCGCCATGACATCTGTATGTTGTATTATACCCGCGTGATAGTGATGATTTGAAACTAACGTCAGGAATTGCTGCTAAATGAAAGTGGCTTTTCTTGAATAAATTCTCGATCTTAGATTATGTGTTTTGGTCGAGATCTAGAGCAAGTTTAGTTGCTTGTCTTGACAGAATTGTACTTTTTGGCAAGGCTTGCAACATGATAACTTCCCCTGCCTTGAAAGTAGACTTGGTTGCTTTTTTCTGTCAGACTTCAGGACTCGCTACAAAGAACGTTGTTGCCTTTCTTGACGGAAATTTGCTTCGTGTCGATTACGAATAAGGAATAACATAGCCTAATAATAAAACATTAAACGGTTTTAAGAATCGTGAAATGTGCCATTTTTATGCGCACAAATTTTTGAACCCCTGAATATAAAGAGAGTATAAATAGATATTTTAATTTTTGACCGCATCTCTCATAACGTCGATATAGTTGATAGTTCCATACAAGCCCTCCAGACACCAGTCAGTTGACGACAAATAACTGAAAACGTGTCGTCAGTCGACATTCTAATGACGTCACTAATTGGTGTCTACAGTGCTGGTACGCGGCTGGTGAAACTAGACATTCGTCAGTCATGGCTATCACGCAGTGTACGAGGCCCCGCCCTCTTTGTGTCTGGACGCAATAACGATCGACTCTAGCAGGTCTATATTATGACAGAACTTGCTGCTAAATAAAAGACATGCAGCATTTTTTTAACATTTTGAAGTGTTTTTTTTCAGCATTTGTTTGCGCTGCGCAGCTAAATATCCATTTGTAGCTCTAATAATTATTATGGTATATAAATTTGAAGAAGTGTGGAACATATACTTTTTGTGCTCTGTTATTTTCTTTTTGAACATGTTGCAATATATTATATACGCTTTGCTACACTCAATTAGTGCTCAAGGTAAGACCTGTTTGTGTCACCAAATGAACTGATATCCATATAAACCACTTGGCTCATTGATTTACTTTGTACAAAGGAGCCTAACAGAAGTTAAGTTAGCCTTAGACCAGCTTTTCATCTTATTTACTTTTCTGTGTTCGATTGCTTTTTATATTTTATGATTCATGAGTTACTTTGATTAGCCAGGAAGTTTCAATAAAAAATACAATGTATGCTGTTGATAGATTAAATTGACTACTGAGTTGTAGTATAACTGCTGCATTAGTTCTAGTATAACTGCTGCATTAGTTCTAGCTGCATTAGTTCTAGCTGCATCGAATGGGGTTCAGTAGCAATTATCTATCAACTCATACGGGGCCCCGAGGTGTTAATTAAACTTTAAGAGGTTTACACTACAGTGTTCATGAAAAAATCTGTGTACAACTATTAACTAGCTTCAAAACAATTTTTTTTGCTTGGTTTTTTATGGATTGTCTTCTTGTCACTTATATCGTCTCGCAACGATCGAGCCGATTTATTAATTAACTAATTATTAATTATTTGTAGGAGCTTCATCGCTGAAATGCGCTTCTATGTGAACAAACTGCATAGAGGTTGGTTGCGAACTTTGAAGTCAGAGAATTGAATTATTTTCCTGCACTCCATTTGCTTTGTTTCACTGCTGTTGTATCACTGCGCGGCAAAGGTTTATCCCAGAAGCATGCAGTGTACTGCTATAGACCTATGAACTGTACTTTTCACTGGATGATGCTACAACTTTAAATTTACTTTTTGCTTCTTACTGACGATCAGGAATATTTAGAAAAAAGCAAATAAGATTTTTCCAAAACAGTGTTTAGTCAAGACGTTTTTGTATCGCTCTTCTTGCTAACAATTCTTGCTAACAACTTTTGCTAACCACAACAATACGATAATTCAATCAGCGCTCTATTTTTAGACATATTTGCGCGTGAGCACGGCTCTAACAAGCAGATTGCGTCCAAGTCGTGTGCGCTTTCCCTCGTACGCCAAATGTTCCACCTCGGCGTTATCGAGCCCTTCTCAGGCATCAAGAAGAAGAAAAAGGAGAACGAAGTAGATTTTCATCTTTATTTAAACTATTACAGTGCTGTTTTTTTTTTATTAAAATTATTTTTATTACGGCGTGCCAAGAGTTCCCATATGGCAAGTTAGCAGCTATAAGCTAGCGTCTCGAAAATTATCTAGAGGAAAACTTTGCCAGTTTTTGATTTATGCATAAGATTTTAGTTGTGTCTTGTTTTTCTTTACTGGTTTTTTTGTCTCAAGTTGTTCAGCTTGTTGTTTAATTTGTTGTTGTAAATTGTAGCGGGTGAAGGCCACAAAAGATTTGTGATATTGTAATTCACTGAATCCCATGGTAATAATTATTTTTAATGAAACCCGCCGTACATTATCAGTTTAATGTTTGTTTCTCCGCGCGTAGCTGCCTCCGTTTGAGGTTTCCCTCAACTCAGACCTGGAGGCTAGGCTGAGCGAGACACTGGCTAAACTGGAGATTGTTCCTCGTCAACCTATTGTACGTAAAATCTATATGCATGCAAACTCTATTCTGCTGTCTGGCATTTATGTTACGAGGATAGTTGCATAACTTGTTGGTCTTAGTTAATTTTAGAAACGAAATGGTCCGTGCTAAGAGACTGTTAGCCTTTTTAGACATGTTTATATTTTGTCTTATTGCGTTCGATGCCGTATTTAATTACGTTTTTGCGTTTTCGCTGCGGTGTATCTATTTAAATGCTTTGGAAAAATTTCAACTTTAATGAATTCTTAACGAGTTTATAACTTTTGTATGAGTAATATTCATTTAAGAATTTAGATTTTCTTTCATTAAAAAAAATCTTGTTCACAGTCATCACTTTGCTCGGTTAGGATGCAAATAAGGAGACTCCTGTGAGCCTTTTGGTCGAGACAAAGTTTGAGGGGGGCGAGGTGGGAGAGCGGGGCATGCAGAGGCCGGGGGTCGTGTCCTGGTCGCCCCCCCAGCCCAACTGGAACCCCTGGAGCAGCTGCAACATCGACGAAGGCCCCCTCGCTACCGTAAATTAATTTCTTCCAATTTCTTCCAACTAATTGTTCAAGAGTACTAATGTAATTTTGATGCCGAATAAAGATTTTAGAATGTATATTTATTATAAAATATTATACGGATTTAATGTTTCAATACACGGTTAACTACAAGTAATATGCAGTGCGTGTATTTGAATGAAATTCAGAAGCAGACTAGACTATGATAGTTTTGATGTTTATTTCGCTATACGTAGCGAAACAAGATACTACATCTTATGTTTAAAATGAGTTTAAGTTAAGACTGTTTCATCTTATGTCTGCGATGCCGCTCTCGGTCATAAATTTAACGCTTGCGTTTGCTTTTGTCTATATTGGCAATCTATCCGAGTATCTTCCTATCGGCATAGCTTTAGTTACGCTATTTATGTCATTAACATCGTTGGCCACTATTGAGGTCTTGGTGAAACGTAATGAAGTGTGGCATAAATAAATACGTGAAAGTTTTGGCCATTTAACATCATGCCGTACAAAGTCTAAGTTTCAGACTCGTTCTTTGTTGCGGTGTGTAAGGCGACAATGGACGACATCAGTCGGGACTTGTTCGCCAGTCAGCAGGCAAAGCTGGAGAATCCTGCAGCTAAGAAGGTAGTGCGACGCTGCTAGTTGGTAATTTAGCCTAAATAAAAACTTGTAATGCGCATGTTTATTACTAGATTTTTAGATGAATGTGAGTGCTCAATCTAATGTACGATTCCTTCCTTCACTGGAAGCGCACAGCAGATCATTCTATTGCGCATTGTGCTGATAATAAAATTGAGTTGCAAATAAATTGCTGCTACCAGCCAAATGCTGGCCACCATCGAGAACAAGAAGAACGAGCAAGCATGCGGCGTAAAACGTAACGACGTTGTGAAATATTTCCGTGCGTAGGCGTTTGACGAGCGCTGCAAGCTGCCGATATCCGACTCGCTTGACGTGATCCTGCAGGCGATACGCTCCAACTCTGTCGTTCTGATCCGCGGAGAGACGGGCAGCGGCAAGACTACGCAGGCTAGTGGCGCTTTGAATACAGATTTGCTCTGATTGGTCAGAAAATATGAGGCAGCTTTGAGTCTTGTGTGCTTCGGTCACTACTGTTGTGCATAGTGCTGAGTAATGGTAGTTTCTTATTTATTCTTGCTCAGTTATGGTGTAATTCAGTTGAATTTTTTTCCTAGCTCAACCTGTATTTGCAGTAAATATTCATCGATGAGGCTTTAAAGAATTGGATGCTTTTGACAACGATTTCAATTTGCATGTGCATCTGGAGATTACGTTATAAATCGGCATTTAGCTAAAATTTTCATTGCATCAACTACTAGTAAGCTCACTATATCATTCTATAGTCTGCTTTTTAGAAATCAAGCTATTTTATATTAACACATTTTGGTGTTGGTGTTTACTTGTTTGTTGGATTTTTGGGATTTTCAATCAAATGGTTATATATGGATTCATAGAACGTGCTCTGTTGTGCTGTAAATTTTGCAGGTGCCGCAGTATATACTGGATTCGTTCATTGAGCAGCAGCGGGGGGCGTACTGCAACATTGTCATCACCCAGGTAGATCGATGTACCTGTAGCTGCATGGTGGTGACTCGGAGAAATAATTTATTGGGCATTTTAGACATGAACCATGTTACTTGACTTCTGTGGTGTATGCAGTGAGCCCTTCAGTTGGCCCTGATTGTTTGAAGCAGTTCAGTCAGATGGTTGCGTCAGGCCTCAATTGGATTTTTCTCAATTTGCCGGAGTGAAATTTGACGACTTATTGGTAGCACATGATTTGTGTTTTGTGGAGATGTTGAATTTTTATATACCTGGTATTCTACAGTTTGTGTCCCCGATTATCTTATGCTATGTTACTAAAACGTCTAGTGTAAAAATTATTTAATACTACTTTTTCGAATTGATATAATATAGGCTGTAAAATAAGTTATATTGTAAACGACGCATGACGCTGGTTTTGAATTTTTAACAAATCTTACCCATTAAGCGCATGCATGATGTAATATGATTGGTTATCTGAAAATTATGATCTTGGATTGCTCTCGGCATTAACGCCTGTTTTTGCTGTGCGTAGCCGCGACGCATCAGCGCTGTGTCGATAGCCGATCGCGTAGCTCAAGAACGATGCGAGGACCTCGGTCTGTCGTCGGGCTACAGCGTGCGCTTTGAATCTGTGTTCCCGCGCCCCTACGGAGGCATTCTCTACTGCACCGTTGGTGAGGATAAATTAAACCCCCGGTGATATCCTCGGACACCAAAATTATAATAACAATAGCGCGGATTTTTTGTCCATTTTATAATCTGACTACTATGTCGGGGATGTGACTACCAAAATGACTAGAAATCCATTGTTACTATTTTTGGTTGTGACAGGACTTGCACTTATTTATCTCTGTTTTCTACTGCGATCTTAATGGTAATCAGTAGCGGTGAAAATGTACTGCATTTTGTACTTTTTTAAATTTGTGATTCAATTTTAACGTGAACGATGTAGGATTTGTATACTGTCTCTGTTGATATTATTTTTTCTGCATTATATGAATTTTTCTTTCATTTTGGTTTGCATTCAATCTATATTCATATACATCAATCTATTCTTGTTATTGTTTGATATAAAACCGGTGGTAAAAAAATCAGAATGTAGGCAGTGAATAACTATTGAGATGATAGGCAATTTGGTGCAGATCCGAGTGTGCATTGTGCAGGCACCCTGTTGCGCAAGCTGGAGAACGGCCTGCGGGGAGTTTCGCACATAATCGTCGACGAGATCCACGAACGTGACATCAACGTGAGTCGCGCTTTTTGCATGAGCACTAGCATGAGCATTAGCATGAGCACTAGCATGAGCACTAGCATGAGCACTAGCATGAACATTAGCTAAGCTATGAGCATTAAGTACTAGTCAGACTGAGACAGTTTATTGTCTGATTTTGGATGATGACTGTTTCTGTTTTTTCCATTGCTACTGCTGAGTTTTAATATTTTAATAGTTGCGCGATCATTATTTTGGACTGCTATTTCTTGATGGAAACAGTGACCAGCTAATACATTCAGTCTTATACAATATACTTTTGTTTTTTTCTAAATGTTGGTTCTACCAAACGTAATGCGTTCCATTCTGTTTTACTCTTTTTGCTTCCTACGTGCTCGCAAAGGCGTTACTTTAAGTTCTTTGTTTAAACTTTTGCTTCTTCTTGGTGTAAATAAACAGCTGAGCATTCTTATTTAATTCTTGTATAAATATGAAGTTTTTTAGATGTCTGTATTCTTATTTATTTTAGGGTGAAGACTTTTTGTTTATACAATTGAGTAATAAGGTGGAATATATGCCTAGCGCTACGCATTTGTATGCCCAGTTCAATGTCTGTATTTTTATTATGAATGGCGTTGCAGACGGACTTTCTGCTGGTGCTGCTGCGTGACATGGTGCAAGCGTTTCCCGACATTCGCGTCGTGCTGATGTCAGCAACCATCGACACGGCGCTCTTCTGCGAGTACTTCAACAACTGTCGCGTCATCGAGGTCTACGGAAGGGTTCATCCCGTGCAAGGTCAGCTTTGTGATCAGGGAATAAGGGTAGTCGTTTCTGTGGATTTATCATCTGGACAGATTTATTACGGATTGGGTTTTATCCAATCTGTACAGTGGTTAATGTTTGAAACATTGTTTGTAATGTTTGAAACTATGTTTGAAACATTATCGCGTTTTGTTTCCACCCCTGCTTTCACCCCTATTTCTGCTTCTGCTTCCGCCCCTCATGCTTCATTACAGATTATCAGAGAGCGGTTTACTAAATCAGTCACAAACAATCAAAACATCCAAAAATATTGAAAATGTTAAACTTTAGACAAACTCTATAAAAATCTTAAATACGCGCGCGTGCAGAGTACTACTTGGAGGACATCGTGCAGATGCTTGACTTCACGCCCCCTCCTGACCGCAGGAAGGGCAAGGGAAGGGACGACGACGAACTCCCCTCTGACGACAGGGATGGGGAGGTTAGTAGCACCGGATATGCGCCACAGCCAGTATGAAATGTGATGGCGGTTGACAACATTTGAGGCGTATCGATTACCATCGATCAGCAAACATTTGGAGTTTTTATTCAATTTTTCAGAAGTCGATGCTTGATTTTAAAGAAATGTTTGTCGCAAAATTTTTATTATGAAGCTGGGAAGGGAAAAGTGTTGAAATGAATATATTTGCATCGTATCGCTACAGGCCTCAGTGAAGTTGATTCTTGTTGATTTTTTTCTCTTTCTCTGCTTGCCTGTCTATTTCCTTCTGTCTGCGCTCTTTGCAGGCCGGGGAACTAACAATTGGCTTGCAGCCCAGAGCTTCCCGGGCAAGTCGTAAAAGGCGACTGAAGAAGGGGGAGCGCTTCTGTACAGGCTTCCTTGCACAGAACCGGATTGTATATAGTGTAGCACACACCCGTGTGTGCTACACAGTACACACGGTTCCGATAATACAACAAAAACAAAAAGCAAAACCTTTTGTCTGCCTGCTTGTATCTGCCTGTTTGGTTGCCTGTCCAGGAGAACTGCAACCTGTTGGTGAGCACTGATTACACGGAAAAGACTTGTCGCTCAATGGCGACCCTCAGTGAGAAAGAGCAGCCCTTTGAGCTGTACGAGGTATGACGTCGACGGTTATTGAATCCGCGTATAAGACCTGGGGTCAATAGTATTTAATCAAATTATTTCGTTTACGTTTAGTCAGTTCTTTTTTAGGGAGCAAAGATCCTGTGGTTCTGATTTAATTTGTGAATAAATCATGCTAAGTTTTCGTCTTTCGCATGAATGCATGTAACTTTATATTTCTACTTTGCTTAGAAGTGCTGCGGCTTTTTGCTGGTTTTCTTCTTGGTGCTTCTAGTAATTCTGCAGCTGTTTCCTTGAAATTGCTGCTGTTTTATTTTTTATCATTTTTTTTTGCTATCGTGGTTAATTATTGGCATCAATTTTCTTTTCATGTTCGATCCTCGACCCTTTTTCTCACAAATTCAAGTTATAGCTGTTGAAACAGGTTGTTTAAACGAGTCATGTAAATGTCTCCCCTCTGCACCTCTTGCTGTATGTTCAATAGAACGAGGCTGGGGGTTTCTCTGTTACATAGTCAAGTTTAAACTGATAAAATTGTGTAGCATTACAGCTGCTCCTTCTAAAACAGGCGTTGTGCAACTGCTCAGCTTTTAGAAACCGAGTAGGTCTGCGCCGCCGTAGTTGATTTTCATGTTTAATACTACGCCAGCCCAATGTTGCGGATTAGGCGTACAATTGGCATCTAACCATTTTTGACTTACTACAGTTAATCTTAACCCTGCTGATCTTAGCCCTGCTGATCTTAACCCTGCGGATCTTAACCCTGCTGATCTTAACCCTGCTGATCTTAACCATGCTGATCTTAACCCTGCTGATCTTAACCCTGCTGATCTTAACGCTGCTGATCTTAACTCTGCTGATCTTAACCCTGTTGATCTTAACCCTGCTGATCTTAACCCTGCTGATCTTAACCCTGCTGATCTTACCCTGCTGATCTTAACCCTGCTGTTTTACATGGTGAGGAGTTGTCGTACTTTCAGGCGCTGATCAGATACATCAAAGAACTGGGAATCCCTGGCGCGATTCTCATCTTCCTGCCGGGGTGGAACCTCATCTCTGCTCTGCAGCGCCACCTCTCTCAACATCCTGACATCGGTAGGTTACTGAATAAACTTCTGCGCTTGCTTTCACTCTCTCTAGTGCGATGTTAAACGACAGGTCCCTGGCATCTAACCTCTTCCCACCTTGCAGTTTTCTCCTTCCTGTTAATTTTTTTCAGTTTTCTCTTAGCTTTAACTGCAGTAATTTCGCAGGTCTTTGATGGAATATATTTGCAAACCGTTTGGTCACAATCGAAGCCAGATGAATTTTGTAACTGACCAGCGAATGTATTAGGATGTATGGAAAGGTGGATGTATGTGTGGGTGGCGTTACGCAGTTTTACGAAGAAAAAACCAGCAATTAAAAGCATTAAGTGCTTTCAAAATAGAACGGAATCATAATACCACAATACTGCTCAGTGCTGCCTAGTTACATGCTGATTGAATTAATTTTTGTTCTTTCTTGTTCAATCTGGAGATTGAACACTTTTCGTGTTCAATCTGGAGATTGAACACGAGATTGAACACTTTTCGTGTTCAATCTGGAGATTGAACACGAGATTGAACACTTTTCGTGTTCAATCTGGAGATTGAACACGAGATTGAACACTTTTCGTGCTCAATACTGTGGAGAAAATTTAATGTTCTTGATTATGGTTCCTTACACTTAACCGATTTCTGATTGGTTGTCTCTTGTCCAGGTTCCGGTCAGTATCTCATCTTGCCGCTTCATTCAATGATCCCTCGTGATGATCAGCGTCGTGTGTTTGATGTTCCCCCGCACAGCATCACCAAGGTAATCTCGATTGATCAACCCCCTGATTTCACATTTTGTTTTAAAAAAAAAAAAAAAAATTTGCTCGATGCATTCTAGTTAATTCTTCTATTTATTTTTGTCTTTTTTTTCATTTACCAGATTTACTATTTGTCTGGTTGGTGACAGGAAGGGCATCAGGCCTTAAGAACAGGCTCTCTTTGAATTGTGAATAATTCTGAGATTATCTTTTGGATAATGCTGTGATAATGTTGTGGATAACGCTGTGTAATGCATTGTTGATAACACCACTTAATACGTTGTTGATAACACCACTTAATACGTTGTTGATAACACCACTTAATACGTTGTTGATAACACCACTTAATACGTTGTT
>JAQIWG010002172.1:0-21297 GCA_034695025.1 Chamaedrilus cognettii | reverse complement strand
CATGACTGTACATGACTGTACATGACTGTACATGACTGTACATGACTGTACATGACTGTACATGACTGTACATGACTGTACATGACTACATGACTGTGTATGGCTGAAGACTCCTATCATACCATGTACGTCACGGGTCGGGAATCAAAAGGCAGAGCTCAAGTTAATCGCGTTGCCATGGATACAAGTCCGACCTAACCCCTCACCGCGCACGCAGTCAATGGCTTGCTCCGCCCATCGCCCCGCCCACCGTCTTTCCAGAGTCCCGCTCCATTTCCCCACTTCCGGTCTCTAATCCGGACTACGTGCTCGAGACTGAGTCCTTGGGTCCCTGCAGCGCCAGGCTGGGACAGAGCGGGGCGGCTATAGGACGGACGGTAGGCAGTATGGGTTGTACAATACATGTAGAGCAGGGGGGGGAGGGGGGGAGGGGGGATTTATAGCGTCTCTGTGTGCTGGGTTGCGATGGCGTATAGAGTATACAGTGACTGATTTTGGGTGCTCGAGCTCCCCGTAAAAAAATAAATAATTGTTGTTGCATGCAAGCGCATCTAGGACGCACTTATGTGGATACACTTTTGACAAAATGACTATGATGCAGAGGCATTTACATCTAAGATGGCCTTTCACCACAATGATAGACTTTTTATGGGGGCCTAATAGATTAATAGAATAGTACGTGTAGATAAACGATGAGTTGTTTGATCAAGAGTTCCTCTCTGATATCAGTTGTGTACATCGTAGAGGTCCTTTTCTATCAGTAGGCCTAGGCTTACCGGTATATATAGCGCCCTTTGCTGTGGTCACTTCTGACTCAGTACCGCTTGCGCATGCCCAGTGCTTACTTCTAAATCATGAGAGCAGGGTGGGGTGCAGATCCGTCCTTCATTTGACCCTCCCCCTGGTATAGTAGCAATAAAACTGCTTCCGTGGATGCATGCTGCGATCTCTGCAGTTAGCAACGACGCACCCGTTCACCCGCCCCCTTAATGTGCGGGTTAGTGCTGTTGCGCCTCTCCCTGCCCATACCACTTTATCCTTCCGCCCTTGCCCCTTTGCCCCCTTTTCCCCTGCTACCTCGCTCGATGCCTCTACATCCAACTGTGTCTCATAGTGGCAGGCAGAAAGGTGGTAATCCTTGGACCAGATGGACAGAGATCCCTTCGAAGTCTACTTTCCTTTGGCTATTGGATAATGAAGCGAACAAATTTTGAATCGATGCAGTGGAGGTCCAACATAAAGACGTACAAATAATTTCGGATCCATAGATTTCACATTGTGATAAAGTATATTAGCCTAGGGAAGCTAACTGTAGCCTAGTTTGAAGGCTATTGTATACAGTCGCCATGCTTTGGGATTTTGGAATTAAGGGTTTCTAGGCCTACCTCTTGATACTGGGGTCCAATTTAAACAACATCATTCACGACAGCATTGGACGTATCTCTACTCTAAACGACAAGCCCCTCGCGATAGCATCAGCCCCATTTGCTCTAAACAGTAGGCCTAAACAAAGGGCGTTATTCACCATTTGTACGGCAGCACTAGGCCCGGTTGTACTCCAAACGATGCTCTCTAGTACACACGATAGCATTAGTCCTCTGCCTACTACTCGTTCTTGCTCGGCTAATGGCGGGCATGACAGAGCGATGTGTCGTGATGCGGCTGAGAGAGCCGCTGGTTGGCGCTTGAACGTTGGGGAGGAAATAATATCGAAAGACATTTTGGCATTCGACGTTTAACAACAACTAAAACACTGTGCTGTAATACAGGAAGAATCACATTTTGTGATTTGCCCTTTGCTTCAATTTTGTCTAAATTTTCTTGTTTAAAACTTCGTTTGGTAGTCTGAGTAGCGATTATGCAGCCGGAGATGTGAATGATGAACAAGTGTATGGAGACATCTGCGCGATTTAACGCTATCCCCTTGACATGGTATCTCCTTGACATTCAATGAAAGATATCATAGGCCTATAGACGTAGAGATCATAGACATTACGCTATAGGGGCCCATTCCAAACGTTTCTTTTCAACTATCTTTCCTCTCCCTCGTCCTAATTCAAAGACTTACGTCTCATACCCCCACACCCCTCTCCAATACTCCCCCCCACACCGCCCACTGAACCGTTTCCGGTCTCGGTATCGCGCATGCGCAGTGGCCACCCCCCGAGTCCGGCTCCGGTTTGCGCGGACTTACAGATTGCGCTCCGTATTGGACGATATTCTCTTTCTAGCTGAGCGCTATCGACAGATCTCAGTCACGATCGATCAGAGGACGACGCGGTCTCACAGGCGACGTCTTGATGTCGGACTGCGACCCGCGGCCAGTCTTGAAAATGCAAACGAATAGAGCAGCTACGCTATTAATTGATCTAATCTAAGCCTAACCATTGATCCAGCTAAACGCAAACCCAAACTCGTAATAAAATAATATAAATGGTTGTATAAATAGAGATTATTGAGTGACTTAACGAGAACAAATTCTGATCATAGACCTCGTCTCACAGTGCAGGCTATGATGTATGAGCGGAGAGGGACTACGCCTGTGACCCGGCGTGAATGCTAGTCATTATAGCCCTCTACTGAGCACTGACAATGATTCGCCGCGTTTTTTTACTACAAATCTCTGATGCTTCTGGTATCAAACCAGTGGTAAAAAATATTGAAGTCGAATGTTACAAAATAAATGACGAAGTTAGTATTTCCTTGTTCATTTATGCTATTGTGAATGATAATGAATATAAAAATAGAGAGAATGAAAAAGTTCACATTAATCTTCTGTACTCTCTGATAAAGTTCAAGTGCATGCGACAAAATTCGCAAAACGGCTTATAACCGACGACTGGAAAGGACAACAAAATGTTCTGTTTTCGTAAGTGAAAGCAATCCGATTAACGCGCGAATTTTTATGCCACAAAACCGACCTCATCTTTCGAATCTTGCCGCAGTCTGAGAAAAATAAGCGAGCGCTCAAGACGAGTTGTGACAAAATTCTCCAACCTATGGGCTCCCAGCCTGCAGCCACAAGACGCAGCATCATATTTATTTAGCGCTCCGCCGCCCTAATGAATAAGGGCGGCGGGGGAAATTGCTCATTCCGGCCGTTCATTCCCCAGAGGGCGTGGCGCAATTCGATAGCGCCTCGAGCGAGTGGAATTGTCACGCTTGTTGGGCCGCGCTGCTGCTGCGGCAGGCAGCGCGCTCTGGAGCGGAAAACGACGAGAGGGAGAAATGTGAGCGAACGTTACCCAGTTGCGACCTTGAGACTGGATATAGGATATAGCGGTGAAGGCTGTTTTATATAAATACAACGAGCAATGGAGTGATGCAAGCTTGTGAAAGGCATGTAGACATGCCGTGTGGGAGTGTAGGTAGGCTAGTCAACCAGTCTGTACGTTGAAGTACAGGGTCACTGCCCGGTAAATCCTGTAATCCGCCATGTGGAGTTGTAGACCATGCTTCCTGTGCTAGCTCTGTGCCTTGTCGTCTCACTTTTATGAGGTTCTGCTGCTATTTTTAACACGCATTTTACAGCAGTCAAAGTTGTAATAATGTCGCTCGTTCCGATCCTCGTTCCTATTGGATAGCTCGTAAAGGATGTCAACATTTTGCAATAATTGCAAGAGACGATTCGATTGGTCATTTGTTAATCAAGATTAAGTTTAATCAACTAGGTTTCTTACTTTGTCCTTGCAAATACTTTGTTTCGTTTCGTTCCGATTCGTTTCGTTTTGTTAGGGAATATGATAATAACTCAGTGATTGTCCGCTGGTGGCGCAGTGCTCGTACAGCGTCTGCCTGAAGACTCTCGAGGAGAGCGCGCGCGCAGTCGAGCCTTTCCTGGACCTGTACCGCTCGAGGGGCAACCGCTCCTTCACGTGCTACTACGACACGCTGCGCGGGGACAACGTGATCGTCGACAAGCGCTACTCGCGAGGGGACGTTATCCACGCCATGCTCTGGCCCTCTCTCGGTAGGACTGCCAGCGGCCCTAATTTTAAGGGACGTCCCTTATTTGAGGCCATTTGTCCCGTGTCCCTTACGAAGTGCATGAAGGACTCACATTGTCCCGCATTTGATATGTTTATGCTTCACTTATGCAACTTACACTTGTTACAACAAACCTGTAACCATATCACTGGAAATTAATTTTCAAATAACATAATGCTATAATTTAGCACAAGGTTTCATAATATATTTATTTGGTCAGGTTTTAGTCGTGCGTGACCTACGGCGGAAATGCTTTAGGCTATTGCAGTACATTGTATCGAAAATTAAGCTATGTTGTTTATGTAGGCCTAGTGAAAAAATGGACTTATATTGCATGCTAATTTTTTGTCGTCCCTTATATAATTCGAATGATGAAGATCTGGCGACCCTATCCCCAGGGCTGATCACGTGCGCGGGGGTGTTCCTCTACCTCGAGACTCGCCGCAGGGGCCTCACATGCTGCGGGCGGGCCGCCGACTCTCGGGGGGAGAACCATGGAGGGGCGTCTGACCCCCTCCAGGGGGTGACGACGGGCGGGAGCAGCCCCCGCACACCGGGCGGACATCAGTATAATTCAGTGGGGGGCGGTCAGAATCACGTGACGGGGGTGCGGGGTAGTCCGCATAGCGCGGGGGGGCACCGCGGGGGGGGTTCAGCGGCGGCGGGGAGCAGCCCCCATAATGGGGGCAGGGACACGAATCATGTCGCATATCAGAACAGCGGGGGGCGCTCGAATCTGGCCCCGGGGGGTGGGGGGGGGTCTGTGCCCCCCGCGGCTGCTGGCTCGGCGGCGGCCCGGGCGGCGCGACACGCGGCCCGGCAGCGCGCAGGCCCCGCGCCCATGACGTCACGCTCCATGACGTCACTAGATCGGATTACTAAGCCCCTGCCTGCAGGGGTTGGGACACAAGCAGAGGAGCCATCGCGTAGCCCCGACCCGGGGGCGAGGAGCAGGGGGGGCCTGCCCCCGCCGCAACGCAGGCTGAGCTACAAGAGCGAGAGCGTCGATAGGCTGAGGGACCTGCGCGTGGCTGCGCCGAGCGATATGACGTCATCAGAGCTAACCAATGAGCTGCAGCGGCCGGCGTGACGTTATCGGCTAGATAGTGACGTCATCATATCTGAATTGTAGCAGAAAGACGTCACTGATCCGACTAGTGATGTTCTTGAATCGTTTGAATGCGTGGCAGCGACTGTGTGATTGGCGGCATGTTCAAGCCGACGTCCAGATTTGTGAAAGTTTTGGAGAAATATTAAGTGTTGGAGGAAGTTGAAGCTGAGTGTGGATTGGTCGTTTATGCAGCCAATGATATGCATTGCTCAAGAACCTCTGTAAGAGCGCACGTGGCAAACCATCGACTACCTTCCATAGAATATATTCCCGTTAATAAATTTTAATTTTATTATAATATTCCATAAAGTTATATTACGGGTCCAATAGCAGTAAGCGCTGAAGTAATGCTGGCGTGTAAGCGTGCGTGGATCGCTGCACTCTCTGTTGCGTAACAGTCAAGTCTTCCAATACTTTGTTCAATTATTTTCTATTGTCATGCTCACTGGTTCAAATGCAATCCAATGGTAAACTTTAACCCAACAAAATATTAGTCGGCCTGATTGCGTGAGGCTTCTGGGTAAAATCAATTTTTATCCCTTTCATGAGTTTTGTAAAAGGCTTTTCATTTAAGATAAACCTGTCCTTAATGTTCCGTTAATGGTGTGGCCTTATGAATTAGCAACTCGTTTTGCCTAATATTTGCTGGCTAACTTTGAAAAACTGTGACTCGATGACAATATGAAATTTGAGCATTTTGATGACTCAAAGGCATGTAGGCCTACGCTACTTTATTCTATCTCCCCTTTCGTGAGGAAAAGGCAACACGTTACCATAATTCGATATGTCTATCAGCTCTTAAAAACTTTACTGTAGAAGAATTTTTAGTTTCGATTTATTTTTTTATGCTTTCAATTTTTGTGAATGACTCTCGTTGTTTCAGAATAACTATGCAATACATGATCTCGCTGGATTCGGAACTTGAAACAGTCGACAACTATCTTGCAGCATTGCTATGCATTCTCTTCGCTGATGCAACTTGTAAATACGTGTAATATATTGTTATCTCTGCTCTGCTGACCCTGGAGATTGTGCACTTTACGCTTGTCAATAGGCCTTAAGTGAATAGTTGGGCAATAGTTACCCAATACGAAAGCTTATAACAGATCTCGAGTTTTAAATGGCACCCGCTGGCACTAATTTGATGCTCAAGACTCTTATATTTCCGACCGCCTATTCGTGTTGTCTATAGTGTTGCAGCTAATAGGCTTGATTCTGCGATGGAAGAAGGAATATGCTTGTAATTATTAGAGGGAACCTGAGCATCATTATCACGTTCCTCACGTCTAAAAGAGACGGTTGTACGGGATAAGGCCAATAGCGTTTCTTTTCCTTTGACGCGCAGAACATGATTGCCCCTGTAACACTGTCGGCCTACAGGACCTACAATCCCGCTGCATGTACGCCAACATGTATGTCGGTCCAGCGAGTTGCCAATACAGATATTGCATTCTGAGAATTTCTCCAGATTTATTGATGTGCCGCTCTGGCCGCCTTGTCTCTGCACATCTCAAATTGTTAGCGACTGCGTAAGAAATGAGGGGGGGAGTCTAAGTATCACAGCGTGTATTTTCTCTGACTACCAGGATTATTTCGACGTTTTTATAACCGTTTTGAATAAATTCTTTCAATGAAAACATGAGAAATCGACTTCATCCAGATTCCCTCAATCGGGAAATTGAGCCTGCATGATTATGCAGACAGTAGTTTGTAGCCTGTACATTTAGGTTACATAATCGGGTTTTAAACCATTGCGACCAGAAATCATTCAGCCCGGCCAGCTGCTTGGGGGTATAAATTGATCTAACCCCCATCCGCCATGAAGTGACCGAGATCCAGTCGCTCCCCTTCTCCGTCCAATTCTTGATGCCCCCAGAGAGTGATGTTCGCTTGGCTATAAGCCAGTCGATGGTACCATGTACGTGCGACCTGTAATGGATGCAGTAACATTCTGTGGACGCAAGTGAAGCCGGGACTCGACATGCTTCTTCCATTAGTCAACGCAGAAAACGACAAATTTTCACTAAAATTGATTTATAAAAACCGCTTTATGCCTATACCGTGTATAGCCCACTCTTCAACAAATATTAAAGATATGCGGGCCTAAGACTTACTTTATTTCTTTTAGTTAATAAAAAATAGTTTCAGCCAATCGATGAATTTAATTTATTGAAGAAAACGAACAACAGCTCAATTAATATGTCCCTAGAAACTACATGGACATGGCAGAGAGAGATGCCGACATTTAAATGTTACAAAGGCTAGGTGCCACACCGTTCTGATAGCAATGTTTCACCGATAGTATCTTGTTGTCTTTCGTCATGGGTCGTTTACGGGCAGGCTACAAATCCAGTATACCCATCGAATACATCAATGCATTCAAAAATATTGCATTTAGTGCTGAACTAGATATTTAAAAATTATGAAACATGTCATAAAAAACACAGCATCAGAATCCAAGGTCTGGCCTAGAGATCCCCTAGCCTAGAGATCCCCTAGCCTAGAGATCCCCTAGCCTAGAGATCCCCTAGCCTGGAGATCATTTTGCTAGCCTGAGTCTTGATGTCCTTGACCGTGCTTCAACAGACATTGTATGCTGCGCTGTAATATTGATCTCCTGTTTGCGACAACGCTCCTGAGACTGCAGCCATCACCATTCGCCAGGCGCGCCGCTGTTCCGCACTGCGCCTCATTCGCTAGATGGCGGTGGTGAGCTGCATCGACTGCGCGCCCCTCGTGCTGTAGTAACTCACAGATTGCCTCGTCCGCCCCACCTCCCCCCTGCCCCCTCCCCTGACCCCCGCGCAGGCTCCGCCGAGCCCCGCCCTGAGCGTGGCCCAGAAGCGCTCGCTCAGCCAGCAGTAGACGATGAAGTTGACTGCTGACTTGAGGGCGAGCAACAGGACGGTGAGGTCCCTGGCCAGCAGGAGCACGGGGGAGGGGCTGAAGTCCTTCACGCTCACCGCCCCCGTGTAGAGCACGTAGGGAGCCTGGCAGACAAAGAACACCGACACCACCACCACGAGCATCACCGTCACCTGACGCTCCTCCTTCTGCAGCACAGTCGCCCCACCCTTCTTGGCCCCGCCCCTCTTGGGTCCGCCTCTCAGTGACGTCACGGCAAGCTCTGATTGGTCGCGGCTCGAGGCTGACACAAGGGTGTTGCGCTGGAGGTAACGGCTCGATCGACGCACCTCCGCGATAAGACTCGCATTGAACAGCAGCAGGAGGGAGAAGGGAAGGAGCGAGGAGAGGAGGCCGTCCACGAGCCAAGGGTAGAGGGTGATGTAGAGGGGGTTGAATGAGAAGTCTGTATGCTGGAGGTAGCGGTAGTCCGTCCCGTTGAGGCGGTGGGTCGTGAGGGCGCGCTCCCAAAGGGCGGGCAGGCGACAGGAGAGCGAAAGGACAAGGGTTGCGGAGATGACCGCCAGGGACGCTCGCACCGTGCACACCTGATCACCGTGGGGGACAGAATTGCTACTGCGAAATAATGATTGCTAACTTTCACTTAAATAATCATTTTATTCATTTTATTCATGTTTCAATAACAATAATGGTTAATACCTCATTGGTTTCGCTTAATTATAGCGAAGAAAAATGATAAAAAGGCTTAAAAGTAGCGCCATCTTGCCATTGCATTATAACTTCTTGTCGAGGAGGAGGCTGGAGTGGATGCTTTGCTTCGCAAAGTTGCAAGTTGAAAAATCGCAAAGTAGCAAAGTCACAAAGTCAAAAAATGCATTTGAACTAAAATATCCGACTAGGGGTTAATAATTGATCGTCGAATTAATATCGAATTGAGTACTGGTATGTCGCTAGAATCTAAATATACATGCACACGTCAGTCAACTATATCTCATTCACAATGTACCAGCTGCGGACACACAGCCTCCAGCACAATGGCACGCCTACATTGCACGGACGTGTAATAGCTTCATAAGGTAACGACCTTGACATGCAAGCCCCTAACCTATCGGGTGATTTTTAACGAGGCTTAATTATGTTTTGTGGGCCATTCTCACAGCTATAATTCGGTTTATCAAACAGTCGATATACTCTCGCCTCGTGGAGTAAGTATGCCCTCGGCTAAAGCTTTGCTTCGATCGATGAATCTAATAGGTACCCTTTACTGCTGCAAGCAATGACCTTGGCCCTCACAGCCTGACCTTGAGCGCGAGGAAGGGCCTTGACATGGCAATGCACCTCTCTGCGGCCAGGGCGACAGTGAGCCAGACTGACGCGAGCAGCGCGGCGTTCATCGCTACTCCAGAGTACACGAGGTAGAGTTCCACGGCGTAGTGACGCTCCCCCGCACCCAGCTCCATCCCCTCTACTCCCTCCTCTACCCGCCCTAGTCCTTCCTCCACCACCCCATCACTCTTCTCACTTACCGCAGCGCTCCAGTTCTCAGCTGCGCCGACGTCACTGGAAAGCTTTCCAGCCGACTCCAGCCCCACATCGCCGTCCCCTGGAGTGTGACCAGATGAAGGAACGAGCCTGGAGTTTGTTCCACCTGTGTCCATCTGGGCAGCAGGTCCTGAATTTGTCTGTTCGTCTCTTAGAGCTGCACTATTCACGGCCACGAGGCTCTGTCGATCTGCAACAGAACCCACAGTCACCGCGTCCTTCCTGAGCTCTTGAGTCGCACTGAATGCCACTACTATAGCCCCTTCATGCGACCTGCTGACCCCTCCACCCCCACACTCTGATCTCTGACCCACTGCTGCAGTCACGCCCACAATATTACTGTCCGTCTCGCTATTTAGACCCTCCATCACACTGTCTAAGAAACTAGCTCCTCCTCCTTGGCCCTCATTGGCCCCGCCCAGCACGTCGTGAGCCCGGCCCAGGGGAGCGGCCCCGTCGATGACGAGCTTGGAGGCGAGAAGTGCGAGAAAGATGAGGTCCGTGGAGGAAAACCCGATGAGGTAGCAGTTAGTGGAAGTGAGCATCGACTTGCGACTGAGCACGATCAGCGTCACGATCAGGCCAACCAGACCGAACGCACAGATGACGGGCAGCGCCACGCGACAGAGGGCCGCGCCGACCAGCAGTGACGTCATCGTAACGTTACTCAGCGGCGCCGACCAGCAGTGACGTCATTCTTACGTCACTGAGCGCAGCAGTGATAGCGCTGATGGGCGCATTCATGCGCGGCGTAGCCTGATGACAAATTAGACATAGGCCGTTATATTCCGAACGACGCGTGAAATAGAGGCTAATTATCATTGTACATGATATTGAGATCGTCAGCTTCTAGACCCACCGCAATAGGGCAACTGTTTATATCTTATAGGAAGCTATTGTAGTGAAAAATATAAACTCTTCTCAGATTAAGAGCTGAATTGTTAATGGTGTTCAAGTTTTAAATGAAATTAACAGCATAGATTAACTAAACCAACATGAACGTTAAGAATACAAAGTTCAATCCTTCGTTTTGTAATTGAATGCCTGATAACGGCAAGTCCTGCAGTGTAACACGTGTAGACCTAGCATTGTGTGTCAAAGAACAGCACCCGCCCCGATCTGATCAATTATTGTTCGCGCCCATGGCGTGTACAAGTCCCTTCCGTCCCGGACTAACAAACTGCAACAGAGCATCCAGTAACAAGGCAAACTTGCGCGGATTAAACGATCGACTCGCTGCGCGTGCCTTGAGTTGCATTAAGTGTAAAACATGGCCGCTGTGGAGCCGCGCCGAGTGAAATTTGGTTAGCGGCGAGTGGAATGGATGCTCTGTGCTAGGTCACTGTAGGAACAGCGTGACTGCGTGTGGACTGTGAATGCACTAGCACATCTGTCAGCGCTCCGTCTGCGACCTTGTGGCTTACTGTGTCCGCATTCTTGCAGCCGTGCACGTAGACCTTCAGTGATATAGGATCAAGTGTGTTGTGTACACCGACCGGCCAGTGACGCTGCGGTCATCCAGGCTGTCGCACAGAGTAGGTTACACACTACACACTTCACACTACACACTACACACTACACACTACACACTACACACTACACACTTCACACTACACACTACACACTACACACTACACACTACACACTACACACTACACACTACACACTACACACACAGGATAATATGAACGACACACACGTATGTTGTGTGCTTCGTGTTTGTGGTTATGAAATTCTTTCAAAACTCTTTGTCAGCACAGGCACGCAAGATAGTATAGCAAAAAGACGATAAGAGAATGCAACAAATTTTTCGGAAACGATGAAAAAGCAGCAGTGTGTGCGATTAAACATTACATTGCTGTATGCTTGCAGACCTGTGTAAAACTTAGGACTGCAATGTATGTAAGCGTACCCACTGAATTAACATGGCACCTACTTATTGACGCAGTTTGGAAGATAAATATTTATGGTTTAAGGTATCGTCGGACATCAATTCTAATCTCTCGTATCGGCCGGACACGATGAGGATAACGGATAATTTATCCTACATTAGGCTCATATAACGCTGCACAACAGCGTTTATCAAGATGGCGCCCAATAACTCTCTTGTAGATCACAGATGCTGCTGAAGAGTTGTAAGATGTTTATGCGTGGTGGATCATTTTGTAGCGTCGTCCGCCCTGTCGCCTATTGACTGCAGAACGCATAATATGCAATAATAATAATGATTAATGAACACGATCATAAATAAATACAATCGGTGAAACTTTGTCACTGATGGCTCCAATGTATCAGATAATGCACGATATCAAATAGGCCTGCCTATAAATGGTGATAAATATAAGGTTTATAGTTCTTGCTTGATAGTTATACGGTCAGACGCTCACAGACCACGCATGCCATGCGCTCCCACTGTTAGCCACACCTGCACTCAGCGCACTCACTGAACTGTGAAGCACACCTTGATTAAAGGCTGCGGCTCTTTATTGCACGTGTTTTGCGCGATAAATCAAATTGCAATATCAACCAGAATCCTGCGTTCAATTTAATTTAAAACTGAATTTATTTTTTGTCACAAAGAACAAAAACATTAGGCGCATAAAAACAAAACAGCATGCATTCCCAGGCTAGCGCGTAGAACATTCAGTTAGGCTATCGAGATTCATCAATTGCAATAATACGATATCAAAACGGGAGATATTATTCAAATAATTTAGCATTGTAGTGGCTTTCCGTTTAAGGGCATATATAGCAGTCAGAGAAAACAGCTCGAGTGTGGCTCAATTCGATTCGATTTATTCATCAAACATCGTGTACATCGTGCACACATGGCAGCTAAATACATAAATCAATAAATCATGGTTGACCCGCTGTCCGTCTAAGTTTAGCTGATGTGCGCTTCCTCAGAAGGACAAAATTAGCAGAAGTACAGGCTTGATCCCAGTGTGAGGCGTCGCGTGGTGTTCCAAACTCAATCACAGCGCAGCGAGTCAAATTAATTCCTCTTCACAATGGTCCTCGTCCATTCTCCCGAGCCAAACAGCCCCTAGTTGCAATCATCACGGCATTACTTCGCAGCCGTCAGCTATAGGCCTACTGAATCGTTGCAATCAGCGCCGTAGCTTTGTGTTTTAAACAAGCATGGGTTTGAGAGTGCGTGTAGAATTGAAGGCTTTTATATTCCAACGTTTGTTCTTTATTTCGACGATAGTTTGCCAAAGAGCTTTTATTGCTTTCTGGGAAACATAACGGAATCGTTTCCCCTCGATCCTAGAGAGATAGCGTGCCAAGCCATTTGAAGAAACAAAACAAGGCGAAAACGCTCCGGGCCACAATCGCGCTATTTTTAGCTGTTCCGTTCGTGTTTCAGAACAATCCCCTTAATAACATTACAGCTTGTCTATAGTAGCTACACCAAAAACTACGTCATTGGCTCGTTATGCACTAAACGCAGGGCCTTTGCGGTCATGATTCTGTCAGTCTGTCAGAATCTCATAAGGATAAAATTGGCACTCGTTTTAAGTTTACATCTAATTCTACTCGCGCTCCAGGCTCACAGCCATTGTGTCGCGCTCTGAAGGTCAGGAGGTCGTAATGTCTCACTATTTACGTGAGCTTTTAGAGCGCCTTGAATGATGTCAGTTAGGCGCGCACGAAAGGGATTACATAGGCCTGCATGAAAGATGTCATGTACGTGTAGTCCGGTGTCATGAAAGGACTCCGGCCTGTACGGAAGGCGTCACTCAGCGCAACTTTATGAAAGCCAAGTCGCTGATGACGCGTCTATTAAAGGCCTCTCCAGAGTACGCACAAAGCGCAATTAATAAGTTATATGTCCATCAACGTGAAAGCCCGTACACACAGTGTTATGCAGCGGGATGCTGTGGCGCACCGAGGCTGAAACTTGACCGAACAGGCAGAGAAGAACAACACGGGAATCCACCTAGTCTCGCGGTGATACCAGCACGCGCGAGTCTACATTTTACGAATCCACCAATAATTGCACAAAACGAAGATAATTGTGCAAAGCTTATGTGTCAAAGCTTTTGTGTGAATATACTGCACATTATAAAACAAAGTTAAGCGCACCCGACGGTCTCATCAACAACACACATTTAATAGATAACTCAGTCCCGTGCTCGCGCATCGGTCAAAAAAGGCTCTACAGGCTGGCTTGTTGAAGGCCCCCGGTACGCTCTTCCTCCAACCCTGAGGCCCCCTGCAGCCGTGCGAATCACACCTCGCCCAATCCTCCCGGACAGCGACCAGCTGCGCTCAACGCGTCTTCAAACGGCGCAGCGGTGAGAATTTATGTCAGCGTCGTCCCGGAGTCACCGGTGTCACGCGTGTCACTGGTGTCACCGGTGTCACGCGTGTTACCGGTGTCACCGGTGTCACAGGCCGCAGCAAACGCCGCGGCGCAGCATTCTGTTTTGTAAGTAGAGGCGTCTGGAGTCCGATAAAAGTCGTCCGAGGCGTCGGAGTTAGGAGATTGTCCAAGTTATTTTATCTGCGCTCTTTTTAACTGACACTGTTGTAACTTCCAGAAAAATTAGTTTTGGATTGCGATAAGTCACTGCAGACTGCGTGACTCGTTTAAAATAAATTATGAGTAGATTTAAAACAGAGTGCAGGTGCAGAGCGGTATTTTGGTACAGAAAAGAGTCATGCAGCCTATTAACTCAAACTTTACGGTCAACCATTTAATCCGAACACGCTCCATTTAACGCTATAACGCTACAAATCGTCAATTATTTCTAGTCCATCTCTCACTTGTGATAGTTATTTCACAGGGCCCACATCCCGTGCGCGCTCGAGTCCGCGGCTGTTGGTTTAAATGACGCGTCGTCCTCGCTTGACTAACGCCGACTAGCGCCTGCTGCAGGAGGCTCGAGTCTCTTCAGTTTACTGTGCGGAACTGCGATCAAAAGCTTTCGTTAGACGCCAATTTACTTGCACTGCGCAATCAAGGCCAAGGTGGTCAGTGACAATGTGTGGTCACTGCAGGGTGGTCAGTGGCAATGCGTAGTCACTGTAGGTGGTGCAGCGGACATCAATCTAGTTGAATCTGTTCACTGCTGGTCCATCTAAGTCTGCGGTGAGGCCTATTTAGCCTCTAAGCCACGTGTATTATATCAAATTAAATCAAATCAAATCTCTTTATTATCAATCAGAAGGTATGACATAGTCCGCCGTGACATAACATTACTTGGTTGCACACGGGCTACGGCGGCCAGCCTTACACCATCAATACCAGCCACCAAGAAGCGTAGTAGTCGTACTATAGATAGAGCTTAGAGGGGCTCGGAATGAGATGAAAGCGACAATGAAATAAGCAAAAAAATACTTCGTATTTTATTTTAACTGATAATGTATATAGGTGCCTTATCAATTATCATCGGTTAAAACGTGTTACGTACCTGTATTGGAATTAACCGAAGAGGAAGATCATCAGCGAATTTAAAATCAATTCTTTCTCATTTCATGACTTGACTTGATGTTTAGAGACCCTTTACTTGTCCTCGACTCGACTGTTGAAGATAAGGTCCTTACATAGCAGACTAATCGCTGATCAGCGACTGCGCACGACCCAATTGGTCACTGATATCTGATTCGAGATAGATACAATATCAGTGCTGCGACTGTCAACCAATAACGCTTGCGACCCTGAATAATTAACCATAAGGCTAACGTAATAGCGGCTATACCTGACCTCTAGTCTAATTGAACGGAATCAGGCGATAGTGTCAATCATTCAGACGGCGAACAGATAGATCTCTCGTTGACGCGGTGGGACGCGTGTCGCTGCTGCGCGCTGCTGAGGACAATGCTTCACGCTCTTGCGTCCGAGATCATACACAGCGACACAGTGACAGCGCCGCGCAGTCATGCAGACTTCGACCCGCGAGCTAAAGTAGCAGTTTAGTAGCTAGCCTGCTTGTGGGTCCCTGCTGTGACTGCGCGAGGAGGGCTTGCAGAGTAATGTGAAATTGTATTCCGTGTGCTGTTGTTTGAGAGAAAAAAAATACAAAAACCTGCGGCGCGTTTGCTGTAACAGGCATTACAAACTACTACTATCTGTAGTACGTGTATGTACAGTTGTTGTAGCGGGGCAGGACTGTTAGCACCACCATAGTTAACATTGATTTACCGTCGATGATTTACCGTTGATTTATCGTTGATTTGACTCTGATAGTCAGTTAATTTGGCGTTGATTTTGCGTTTAGTTAGCGTTGATTAGCCGTTTATTTGCATTGATTTACATTTGATTTTCCGCCGTTGATTTATCACTGACTGACCGTTTCTTAATTGACCGTAGCTTTATCGCTGAATTTACGTTAATTTGACGCTCACCTACCGCTCAGTTGCCGTACAGATGACAGAGTACAAACCTGGGAGTGAGTGCAGTCTAGTATCGGAAGTTACATTTTTTTCTGTACCGGTACTCTAAAGTTTTGCGCAACAGCGTCCAACAGTTAGCCTACTGCCGACTATAGATAGGCCTACTTTCTCTCTTTTTATTACTCTCTCTATTTAGTTTTATCTGCTTAATGAAATGCTTGGATGACGATAGCTCGGCGAAAAAACCTTAATATAGGCCTTTTATCGAACAAAATTGAAGTTAAATCGCGCGAAGCTAAGCATGCGACCAGTGATGGTTTCAATCACTCACCAATTTTGTGAGCCTCATCAAGCAGTCATTACCATGACAACGCCTCTTGATTGACAATTATTAGAGATCGCTACGTAGTGTGATGCTAGTTACCATGGTTACACATATACAGGTCTGTGAGGCTACAGACGCAGCCTATTTCACGCAATGTCGTGCATTAGCGGACCATGCATTGTAGTCGATAGTAACGCGCATGTAGGCCAACTCAGCATTAGAACCAAGAAACTCTCGATTCGCTTAGTTAAATAATAAGAATCACAAAAAAAAACGATAACGAAACATCTCGGAGGAGGAGAGACGCGTAGCAAAAGTGCTGTTTTCTCAACGCGACACATTCTCTGCGAGCCCCTCCTTGTCACTGAAGCCTACAGTGGAGCGAGCCCACTTTTCAATTAATTACTAATCATTATAGTTGAGAAACACTTTCTACAACGTCAAATTGTGTTCTTTCTTCACAATTATCAGCAATTTGCTGAATGGTTCAGCACGATATCACTTCAATTTTCTCAGCGGAAGAAAGTGTTCCCTTTGATATTTGTGATACAAATATCACACCCGGGTCCCCCAACAAGCCGTGACCACACGGCTCAGCGGCGCCCTGGATCGTTGAGACGAGTCCAGCTGATTGAATCCCCTGCAGGAGTCCCGCATGTATGCGGATCTAACCCGGCTATCTGTGTCAGCGCCTGCGTCGCGTTCACAGCACGACGTCCGTTGTCTCTACAGCACACGACTGAGCCTCACCACAGCGGCGCGTCGTGTGTGTAGACGCTGAACAAACCCCATCAGCACGAGTCCTGGCTGGATCCTGCCCTCCAGTCGTGTGAGTATACGCAGGCCTGCACGTCGTGTACAGAGCCACTGCTCGGCATTGCTCCGGACACTCCGTCGTGTGCGTATACACTGCGCCCGGCGGACCGCCCAATAGCGCGCACGACGTGGCTAGGCTCCCTGCATGTGTCTGACACGCGGCCGATGTCAGCACGTTGTGTGTGGTACAAGGGTGCACGGCTGACTGGGAGTTCAAGCAGGAGATACAGTGTGATTGTGAAACATTAGCTTCATGGCTGTCGTGCTCCGAAGTACAATTAGGCATCACTGCACAGCGATCTTGCGCCGAAGTGCAGCCTTCATGCACCGCTGCACAAGATCTTTGGTGAACAGCGCAATTACTGTGAACCGCGCAAGAGTTGTGCTCTAAGCAGCAGCAGTGGCCGGCAGTGGCAATCAAGCCGTGCCCGGCACACACCCGCTGACGCTGCGGCTGCTGCTGCTGCTGCTGCTGCTGCTGCTGCTGCACTGCATGCCCTGTCTGCAAGGCTACAGCATATCTCCCAACACAATACCCTTGACAACCCCCCGCTTGTGCACCTCTCCCCCTTGACGAGCCGCACTGCTCAGGTCCCCCGCCCCCAGAGTTCAGAGCCAAATATCTATTCACCCCCCCTACACGGCCCGCCTCGTGCCGTCGCCAGACCCTGCCGCCCCACCCCGTCAGCTCTGGTTCGCCTCCCACACCCCCCGCGTCCCCCCCACACAGCCGCAGCATGTGTCTCTCCTTAGTGACGTCAGCCCTCGTGACGTCACCTCCACACCACATGGCGTCACCTCCACACCACGTGACGTCAGACAAGCCGCACTCCTCGATAACGTCACTCAGAGGCGGAGCCGACGCCGGACTGTAGCATCTGATTGGATGCTGGCTGTAGTGCGAGGAGCCTAGAAGACCAGGAGAAAGCTCGTGATTGGCTGGCGGGAATGACTCGACCCAGATTCGAGAGGAGTTGGTGACCCGCCAGCAGGCTGAGGAGGCGAGGGGGTTTGAGGGGGAGCAGCCCTGGAGGGGGCGAGAAGCCAGGGGTTCCACATCCCGCTCTACCCCCCCTCGCTTAGGGAGAGCGCACCCCTGCTCCTTGTTCTTGGAGTCCTCATCGTTGCCTAGCAACCAACCGCCAATCAACTGAATTTAGTATGGGGATATTTTGCATTCAAACGATGATTATACTAGAACTACTGAATTGGAATATAAATGATATCATTAACAGAAAATTGCTGATGCAAAGAGTAATTAAGCAAGTTTTGCAGTTTGGTTTACGCGGTTTTTTGCAAGTCAACTTTGACTACTTGTATCTTTTATCTGCTCGATGAAATTTAGCGAAAATTGGTAAAAAATATCAAGTAATGATCCAAGTCAATGTGGTGAAAATTTTGTTGCCAACGTTTATTGAGTTCCGTAGTTATTGAAGAAATTCGTTAGGTCGTTTTATTTAGAGACATGGTGTACCTGTATCACCTTACTAAGCTTATCATCGTTATAGCAGCGGCAGCAGCGGACCTCCTTAGTCCTTGCACATTAGCCTATTGCACATTAGCCTATTGCACATTAGCCTATTGCACATTAGCCTATTGCACATTAGCCTATTGCACATTAGCCTATCGTGTATAAATAACACGATACTCACAGCAGTGGCAGCACCAGACCTCTGTGTCGTTGACGTAGCGGTAGCACCAGCAGCAGCGCGCGTACAGCAGGGCGGCGAGGGCGAGGAGGGTCACCCCCGCCCCCACGGCCAGGGCCGGCACCGCCACCCCCTGCCGCGCCAGCCAGGGAGGAGGGGCCCTGCGCCACACATACGTAATCTAGCCCCGACTATGTCATTTGATCCCACTTTCATGTAGTTGTAGGCGTGTTAGTATTTGTGCTCATCTCGTCTTCAAGAAACAACGCATCTTGGTTTAAAACATCAATCATTGATGTGCGTGTCATTTCTCTATCGGTTCCAACAAACGCCACATCCGGTGCTAATACCAAAATGGCCGCGATCGCTGTAAGCCTAACCTTATGCTTGGCTAGTCAGTATGACTCAACACGGCCCATTTGAACACAACGTTGTGCTGCAGGTACGAATACGCACGACCAATCACCGATGAGAATTATTTCTCACTAGACTCGTCAATCAAAGAAATTACGCTATTGCACACTCTTTCCCATGTATAGTGCAATCACACGAGGCTATTTCACGCTTCCTGTATTAGCCAAAGCCGTATACAACAACAACTACAGAGACGTGACACAGACACGTTGTCGAAGACGTCGAGCGCCTCGATGCAGCGGAATGTGAGCGGGTTCTGAGGGTAGCGGCAGCAGAACAGCCTCTCCCCCGCCGCGCAGCAGCAGTGATCCACCGTGGGCAGGCCGACCACGCACACGTGACTGAAGTGTGCGTACGGCTTCACCTCGCACGCACCCTGACTGGCGCCCTGCAGACGGACGCTGTCGTCACGGCCTGCGCATGCAGCCAGTTGTGACGATTTTGCTCATTTAGACGAGTAGCGCACAGTGCAGAGCTACATGTTAGCTGCCAGCGAAAGACTGACGAAGAGGAATGTGGCACAAGATAGCAATCAGACAGAACGTCATTGGCCTGTATTCATCTGAGATCTTAAAAGAGTGGAATGGTTAAACCGATAAGTAAAGGCACAACATAGCAAACTGAAAGCTGGTTTAGAGCCTTTTGAAAAACTAGCCCTAAACGTCTATCATCAGTCGGCCTACCATTTTACTTTGAAGCAAAGCTTTGATGATTAGCAGTCTGAAAGTCGCTGAAACTGACACTAAGTATCCGGAGGCTAGACAATGTGCATGGAATGGTTTGTCCTCACGGCAAATCCGCACGACCACCTAATAATTAAAGATTTGGCACAAGTCGCACAGATTAGGCCTAATTTTTCGTCGGTCTCTAGTTGGAAGAGCAGAACTAAAACCGTCTCATTGGAAGAAAATAAACTGAAAAATAAACAGCCTCATCGGAAGAGAAGTAGGCGTAACTAAGACAGAACTCGCCCTCTATTATGAGCTGCGAATGTGTGATTTGCCTTTGCGTGTAGGTTTTACGCGCAGACTGCGCAGCTATTTACCGCTCGAGGCAGCGTTCTGAGAACGACGTCGTTCTGCGACAATCAGCCGCGCGCTGCGCGAAACTTAAACCTGCACTCTATCGAGCGTCAACGCTGATCGAACGCAGAGATGAAAGAGTGAGTGAGACACGTACCGAATGGAAGGAGATAGCGCGTGAATGAGACACCTACCGAGTAGACGACAGCTGTCGATCTGCTGGCCATTGCAGGACGGCCCTGCAAGATTATCAGTCATAAATAAAGTACTTACAGTAGGGTAATTATAACCAATGAAGATATTCTCATTAGGCTACTTAGGGATCTGAATGATTAGATAGCAGCAAATTACAGCTACATATAATTAAATTACAGCAACATACAATTGTGAAGCTTTTGCCTACACCCATCGGTGTCAATTCCCTACAGAACCATACGGTCTACGTGTGTGTGTGTATTATACGGTTCAGGCCTGTAATGAAGGGCCTCGCAGCCATGCTACAACTAATGTTCATCTACAAACTTAGAACGACAAACTTAGAACTCGAGGTAAACTGTGCAATGGCTTGTGAGGACTCGACGTCATCCTTCACGTGTCAACCAGTGATGAGCAACACCGCGTACATCAGTCACGCCTCGTGTATCGTAAGTAGCAGCTAGCAGGCGTAATTGGACCCTAGCTAAGCGTCTCCTCTGTTTGAGGCGGTTACCCGACAGCGCCCACTGACAGCGTTTCACAGCCTGTCAACTGCTGCAGCCGACCCTGTCTGTCAGGCTATCACTGCGTGTCAAGGACCTCTCGCCTTACCGCATCTTCCGCGCGAATTAACACAACGGACTTACATTAAACTACAGGCGGGGAAGGGGGGGGGGGGGGTAGAGCGTAGCGGCAAAAACCAGTCACGTGACGACTCTGTATCGGGTGATGGATACGCGAGTTCATCCTCTACGTCCTACTCAGCATCAACGATCAGTCGTCCGGACACCGCAGACTGTCCGGACTTGTGAAAATCCTCCACGACTCAATCCGGATTCATGGTCCCTCCCTCCACGCCCAATCCGGGGCCTCAGGGTCTATGGTACCCCTGTGACAAGGGTCGGGGGGGGGGAGTCAAACGCAAGGGGAGTGGGTGGGGGGGGGGTTCGGAAACAAATCAATGAGATTAGGCTCAACGCGGCGAGGGATTATTGGATGAGATCCGGGGACCGAGGGGGGGGGGTGTAT
>JAQIWG010002171.1:0-21307 GCA_034695025.1 Chamaedrilus cognettii | reverse complement strand
ATCGTGTGTGACACAAACAGATGCAAAGTGACTGTTGTTGTATGAAGCTGGTTCTTCTTCCATTACGCAAATCTTGATCTTGCGCGCCTTGATTTCATAATGTTCAACCCGGGTACGATCGACGGTGAGCCATTCGCATCACACTCATTGCAGATCTGTGACAGCGTCGCACGTAATAGGGCCCTATGTAGCATAGCCCTTCACTAGTTTAAAAAGATAGAACGTGGCGATTGAAACAGGCGGGAAGAAACTTCGGATAACCACTGAAGAACATCAAAGGAGAACTGAAAGTGAATAGAGTGCGAGAGGTTGTCAATTTTTAATAATTGCAATCCATTTCGCACAGCATGAGGTTAATATCAGCAGTGTTAGCGATTTTTAAGTTCAATACCACAGCAGGTTTGAACCCCGACGATTATCATTATCATAGATATTCGTTTATCGCAGCGATGACTTGACTGCGGATGATTACAGGCAGTTGACTGATGTAGATTAGACCGCTGAGTGAGATGATTATGCTGCTGACTGACCGCCGAAGTGTTTTCTATTACAGTCACTCAGTTCTGTCCAGCGTTCCGCAGACTCGAGCTAATCTGATGACGACGTGACCAGGATTTCACTAATGCCACTAAGAGATTGGCACGGCAAGGGCTGTCCTGAAGCAATTGAAAGCCTATATAATAGGGGAGAGAGGGGGAGGGGGCTACTGAGAGACCGGAAGTTGAGGAAGGGTGGGTCCCTGGACGCTTCGCGTGTCTAATGAGTGGAATATGTGGGGCGTAAAGGACTCCTTTTGGTTCAGTCTGACATGTTAGGCAAAGGACACAATATTTGCTTTCGTATAAATGTCATTTAATTGCAAACGATGCTATAAATTTAGTGATTTATCTTGGTTTTATCGTTGCAATTGTTCACTTTTATTCTCTAGCTTGTTGTAGGCCTACAGGTTTTTTTCTTCACAACTAATTAATGAATGAATTATGACAATTTTCTTCTGTGCTGACAACTACGTCGTCATTTATTACAATACAATGCAGCAAGGCTCGACTGCGTGAATGTCTAGCTTACTACGTCAACATGATAGCGCCTTTTCCACAAGTTCACAGCGCCCCAGACGCATTGTGGATGGACTTCATTCTACACGGTCAAACCGAACTGCCAGCGCCTCTCGAATATCACTTGGTTCGCTGCATTCCACACAGCCGGGGACCGTCTTGATACCGTTGTAGCCATATAGAGACTTTGTAGGCGCCTTCCTCATGACCCATGGTTGCGATAAGGACAGATAACGAAATCTGTTACATCTGCTGACGGAAGGGCTGCATCCCGCACTTCAAAGAAGCACTGGGTAAATACTCGGAGATTATGAGCTCCTCAGTACATTGTTTACATCGGTCAAAACGCACTTCATCGTCCGAGCGTTATTAATCAGGCGTCGTTAGGTCTGGATGCTTTGCTGTGTTGTTGTCTCTAAGGCCTCCTTTCCACGATGCATATTTTGCATGCAATTTTGCATGCAATTTTACAGGCAACCGTGCCAAAATAATTACAATGTAAAATGTCCTTAACTGGGTTTCATGCAAGGCGTGCATGAAAACCAGTTAAGGAAATCGTTGTTATGACAACGGTCGTCTGTCCGCCTTAACACGATTGCATGCAAGATTGCCTGCAAAATTGCACGCAAAATATGCATGATTGAAAGAGACCCAAAAGGAAACAGTTGAGTAGGCTGAGGGATGATAAGCTTATCATGCAGTCCGCGATAAAGTTCTGCATAACTTTATTTGCGTTGGGTTCTTTAGTTGATAGACAGCTGCAAGGTGTTGTCAAAAGCGTGGAGCTGTGCGTTGGGTTGTAACGACGTGGGAATCAGATGTAAAGGGTCGATGATACTAAAGCTCTGTATTAAAGTGACTACACTCAATGGGGAATAATGATGTGAGTTTGGATCAGCATCGGTGCAGTGCTTCTTTTGCCATGATGAAAGGTGGCTAACATTCTAACGAGATGGCACCAGATGATAACATTGGCACACATTCTATACACATTCTATACACATTCTATACACATTCTATACACATTCTATACACATTTGCCTGGGTTGCCCCATTAAATTAAACTTAGATTTTACTAGTATCTTTATGAATTTTCCTTTTCCGTCATTGGAGTAGCGAGATTTGAAGGCATACATACACAATCTACATTAGGAAGTTAGGCTACATTTCTTTACAAACACAAGACATCGGAAATAACACGTATGGACACATATTAATACAGTGCAAAAAATTAATGGCGTGCGTTTCATTTATTTATTAGCCAATGCACGACTGAACGGGTGAACTGATTTAGCCTATATATAGGTCAGGGCATATATAGGCTTAATGATTAGCTTTTGCGAGGAGAAATAAACTTAGTTTTAAGCAGAGTTCAGTTTAGCCCTTGCAAAATAGGAGTAGCGCTACGCCTGCTGCTTATAAAACGGGAGTAGTGCACTCCTATATGCCTTTCAAAAACGGAGTAGGACTACAGTCGGCCTACCACCATCGTCCATTTTAACGAGTAATGCTACTCCTACCCATTTCTAAATCCGAGTAGAGTTTTTTTTAAAGTCGTTTTTGGAGTACTGCTCCTACTAAGCATATCCCTGGTTATAAAAAATCTGGCACTGAACACACTATAACAGTGATTACATTACGTCGTACAGTGATTGATGACTCCTTGCACTGATAGCGAATTTCTCGAATTCCGCAAAGCATCCCGCGAGACGCCTAGCTACCCCCTCACCAAGCAACCCCTGGGGTCATCCCTATCGGCTTACCCGCGGTGCACTTCCTGAACTACCAACAACTGACCACTCTCCCGTATTCCCTCTCCACTGCGCATGCGTGGAGGCGCGGAATCTCTTGCCCTGGAGACAGGGCTGGGCTTGCACGCTGCGCCTGCCCGCTGGACTGGGTCAATCAGAGAGGTCACGGGAAGAGCGGGGTCAAATGACGTCACGATATCTGCGTGACTAGACAAGTGGCGTGGAGAGGGCGGAGAGAACAGGGCGGCCGCCCCTGGCGCCTGGTGTGGAGAGCGTAAAGGCGTAAAATTTCTTTTATATATCATAATAAGTTGGAGCGTTCAATTCAGCTGTACCGTACATTGTAAGCTGAAGGCAAGAAGGGGCGCCAAAAATCAACGCCCTCCTTTGGCCCCATACCCCTATAGAGAAAGGATTAATTTTGAAAAGTTCCGTCCCCACCTCCCCCCCTTTCCCCTGTTCTCCAGAATGCAATCCAAGAAGGAAAAGCCATGTGTCAGCATCACACCCCCCCTCATCCACCCGGTAGAATGCAAGTCACTCGTATGAAATCAATGGGGCGCCACTGTCGGACCAGCCCCCTGCAAGCTGGGGAACAGAAAATTTACTTGCAGCCCAGATCTCCCCGGGCGTAAAAGATGACGTAAAAAGGGGGAGCGATCTGTGCGGGCCCTCCGCAAAGCACCGGACTGTAATAGTCTTCGTTACTACACACAGTTCTTAAACTCTCAAAACTCACAACCAAACTGTCAGACCTTGCCCCGGGTGCCATAAGCCCTAGCTACGCCACTGGACTGGCCGGCCAGTGCGTGGTGCGTGCCCAGCGAGCCTGAGTGGACCTGTGAGCCTGCATGCTGGCCGGCCGGATGTGTGTCACTTCTGAACTGGACGCAGTGCCAGTGGTCCGTCCGACAGACTGCAGGGATGTGTCAATTAGAGAAGGGCGTGCTGCAGTGATTGCTGCAGCTCTGGGTGGATGGTTCTACGGAAACAGTTGTCGAAATAGCGAGTAGCGGTATAAGCTGTGTTCAGAGTTCAGGCCAATGCCGTTACTATTTGTGCTGGGATCTGGAAGACTGATGAGGGTTAGGGGCCAAGGAACAAATTTACGTTTGATTGATTTTTTTAAGGTGTTCCTCGCGTAACAAGATCACTTTGTGCTATTTCTCAATTCTCTGCCCGTCGGTGGCCGACTGTTGTTGCGTACGCTGCAGCGCAAATAAGTTTAACCCAAACTTGATAAATAAATAACATTGTATTTAGGTATAAACGATTCCTTGGCATAGAGCCGAAGCATATACACGCCATGTTTAAACTGTGACCAACTGTTATAAGCGGCGATATGGGTGACACTCGCCGAGCGATGGCTACTTGGGAATCGTGTATTGTATCTGTAGTGTTCAAACACTCCGTTTAAAAAATAGTAACCGCTCCCGCTCAGTTGCTGTTTATTCCGCGAAAAGGCTTTCAAATGACCTTCTATCGACGATAATTGCAGGCAAAATCTAAACACGCGTTTGTGTGCATCAAGACCACGCTTGCAAGATCTTCCTTCAATCTTCCTTCCTTCGGTCAGTGTGGTCCACTGAGCCTTTAGTTTTTGTGAGACGATCAAGGAATGCGGGATAATTACTATCACAGCGGCCAATTTATTGAAGTCAGAGAAGCGAGCCGATTGACGACCACAACAGGTATTCGCGACCCTTTCACTGCGTCCACGCCGGCGTGAACCACACCGCGCATCCCCTAGTGTGTCCACCAGTCCGACAGGTGATCTCAGAGGCGCCGATTATCTTCGCGATTTTACATGCAATCATTTTCGCCCCGGTTAACCCGAAAGGCCGCCGTGTCCAGCGTCAATGTAGTGACGGTAAGTCAGTGCGTTGATCAATGAAAGTGCACGTCGTGCGAATACGCTGACCGCTGTGAACAATAGAACGGACTTCACGCGCGGCTGACGCTGAAATGAACCAGAGCCCGCAGCGATGAGATGGTCTCGTAGACGTTGACCGGTTAAGAGTGCGGGAGAAAGCGTTTGCTGCTGGCAATGGAATTTTGTCCCAATAGCTAAAATCTCCAAGTTCTCAAGGGAGTGATGGCTGTACATGTGTTCGTAAGAACGCTACGTTGTGTTAGCGTTTTCAATAAAAAGAGTGTACGTTAATTTCATAACAAACCAATTCAAATATCTTTATTGAATTTGATAAAGAATTACGAATTGAAGAATTGGAATTGTTTACGTGTTCATTACCATAATTATGTGACATTACAAATATAATTAGATATGTAGTCGTGTCTGACGCACCATTATCGCGGTTCAGTACTGCTTCTGAATGTTAAAAAACTCATTCCATATGCATTAAATTGCTTCACTATTCAGGCTGTGGATATCACAAGATCACAATTTTCTTACAGCTGTATCACTCCTGAAAATAATTCGATGACGCGCCCCACAGGCTACAGATCAAATAGCCTATTAATTAATCAAATATCGGCGCCGGTTTGACCGCTATAGAGCGTCGTCCGCTGCATGCAAAGTCAAAAGCTAAAGTTGCAACTGTGCACGGTCGCCCGCATTCTGAAGTGATGGACGCCCAGCTACGCGTACGTAATGTCCATTTATTACATTCACTCGAAACCGGCGTTGAATAAAGGGCACATGTACACGCATGCAACAGCAGGGATGGCCAGTGGTCATTGGTCACTATAGTGTCAAGCCATCCTTTCATTCTCATGCAGAAGACGCGCCATTATTGAATGTTGCGGGACGTGCGAACATGGCGGCGCTTAATGGACAGTGGTCACGTGACCCTTAAATAGTTTCAGAGATAGGTGTTTCCGCTGGCCGACGACGTAGCAGGTGGAGTTTGTGATGATATGACCTTGGACTGGTTGCACGTCAATGCAATTCGGGTCCAAACCAATATCAATATCCTTAAGAAACTACATAAGATTTATGCATAGGAAATAAAAGCTCAATTCTGAAACAACGTTTTCTTGACTTAGCTTTAAAGCCGCTCTATATTCGCCACGAGGGCAGTAGAAAACATATAACAACATTGCACGGGGAAACAGAATAGAAAGACAAGTGAAGTGCTAACATTACAAACATGCAGCTTCTGAATTTCGCTTATAGATATTATACACCCCAACGCACATTTCATAGTCCATGTCATGAATATATGCCAAATAGCACGGGTGCCGCAAATATATTAATTTTAATACCTCATTGGTTTTGCTGCAATATTGTGAAGAAAAAGATGGAAAAAAACGCTTTAAAATAAACCCATCTTGCTAATACATTTTGACTAAAATATCCGACTAGGAGTTAAATGCTGTACACTTAAAACACCTTTTTTCACAAGCGATGTATTCCTTAGCTATATCAGCAAATCGCTAGAGATGACCCAGGGACGCAAGGTCTCAAAATCTCAAAGTCGCAAAGTCGCAAAGCCGTAAAAGCCGCAAAGCCGCAAAATGTGACTAAAATATCCAACTAGGGGTTAACAATGCCACACGCAACTTAAAATGTAGACGTAGAGGCCTATTCCATAAATTTCTGTGCACCCGACGATTCCAGCCGTATACCATAAATTTCTCTTATCTTTTTACTAATATAGACTTTGGAGGTCGTTAGGTTACAGCTAGACCCTAGGTTACAGCTAAAGTGCGAAACTAACAGGCTTTGGGCCATATTCTAATGTAAATGTATGCATCGGAGAAGCCTTGCAGCGCAAATTTGACATTTACATCTTACAGGATAAGCAATCACCTAACGAAACCCAAGCATGTGGAGCTTAAACTAGCTCCTCTCTAATGCCCATTGAGTAGGATACAGACTACTGAGTTCGCTGAAGAGCAGTGACACTAAGGCTGAACAAATCGCCGCCAAAGCCTCATCGGAATCCGCCATGTCCGATACCCTGCAGGCTCGCCATTCATCTGACCATTGTCCGTCACTCCACGCTGACCATTGTGTCCGGTTCACCGCCCGTTTCATCGTCCGACGGACACCCTCGGACATCCGGGGTACTCCGCCCAGGGGCGTCCCTCTTATCAGCTCCACTTTCACCCCTCACCCCCCCCCCCAACGGTCCACATCGCAACGATTTGTCAACTTTTGACATAGCCGCCCAGCGCTATGCGTGTTGCCCCAAGGGTGACTCGACCGAAGAACGCGCTTTGATGTCAAGGGGTTCGGGATTTTTTGGCGTTTCTTGTTTTATGAATTTCGCTTTGTGCGAGTCGTCGCGAGTCGCCAATTATTATTGTCGGTTGGCGTGTGAAGATGGTTCGGCAGACGAACCCACGCTCTCGTGACATCAGCTGCCAAGCCAGCGACTGCAGAGGCCCATAGGCCTTGTTGTCTCCTCCCCCCACCCCCCCCCCCCTCTTCTCCCCGTCCCCCTGCTCTACCCCCTCACGTCGATTCTTCACCCATTACACGTCGTCTAATGAATAAACGTAGGCTCAGTTTAAATGCGATGTGCCTTTACGCACGGCATATCTCTAGCTATTGAAACGAGGATTCTAATTCGTCAAATTAATCTAGGGGTATAGGATTGATAAATGACTGTAAGCTAAGTATGCATCGAAAATATAGTATACAAGAATCCAGCCACGTGAATACTTAGTTGTTTAGCCGGCTCAAAAATTTACTTTGCATGAGCATCTTGCGCGGGGCTGTTTTGAACTAGGCAATACAACTTCTTTATATAACTTATTTAAATTAATCCAATACATAGACAAATATTTGGGAGGCAAGAAAGAGAGGGAGGGGGGAGTCAACTTTATCACTGCAGACATGCAACATCAATGCACGATGTTGTGGACTAATTAACCGAACGGACGCCTTCAAACTTTTAATGCACTGTCCTCGAAGCCCCCACTGGGCCCATTTCAATCCTTGGGGGTGTATTAAAGAGAGGGCGGAGGGTTAATACTATCATAAAGTTCACTGGCAGATGTTGAGTCTTCATTCAGTGACGATTAATAAAAATATCCGCTGACGAGACGAAGCGCTGTCATTCGCCCTATATCTCAAACGCTATTGTTCGCTGTTGCTCTAAGACCTATCGGCTGAAGCGAGCTGCATAAAATACGGCAGATGTACCTGACCCGTGCAACCCGTGGCCTTAAGTGACCTCTGTTGCTCTGTATATGAGGCGTTATGACGACGCTACAGCGAGTCGGATAGATGTAATGCGCCTAATGACATTAACGACATCGGACAATAAACGAGAACCCGAAGCTTTCTAAAAGGGAAGTGGAGGAAACCCAGCCACTCTCAAGCACCCCCAACTCTACTATTTTTATTTTGCACGTCTATAGGGTAGCCCTCTGTTACTATGTTATTGTATTTTATGTTATTGTATTTTATGTTATTGTATTTTATGTTATTGTATTTTATGTTATTGTATTTCATGTTATTGTATTTTATGTTATTGTATTTTATGTTATTGTATTTTATGTTATTGTACTTTATGTTATTGTATTTCATGTTATTGTATTTCATGTTATTGTATTTCATGTTATTGTATTTCATGTTATTGTATTTCATATTATTGTATTTCATGTTATTGTATTTCATGTTATTGTATTTTATGTTATTGTATTTTATGTTATTGTATTTTATGTTATTACGCTATCCATAGTCCTGGTTGGTGTGCAAAAAATGCCCATAGTAGCCCACTGGTTGGTGGCAAAAGTGCCGAATAGGCTGCACGACAGCGGTCTGTGCAAACCAATTCGGAAAGCAGCATGGTCATCTTCTAAAAATTAAGTTGCGCATATTAAACATCAGTCATTTATCAGCGTTGTCTTAACCTTAGAGCCTGCATTCTATTTTATATGCTAATAATACGGTTCTTCCGAGCATTGCCCTCCTGACAAATAAATTACGGTATACTCAATTCTAGTTAAATATTGCTAACTAACAACTAACACCGCGATGCATTTGATATTATCTGCTTCGATGTCAAAATATAATCGCGTGCTCCGTTAATGAGTATTAGTCTTGAAATTCAACGCCCCTGTTTCAAAATGCAGTATAACCCCGAATCTCTGTTAAGCCTTCAAAATCTCGAGTTTTTGCTCGTCGCAGTAGGGCCGCACACAATAGAGGCGCAGGTTACACGAACTGTTTTTTTAACGTCAGCAAGTCGCAAAGCGACGCGTGACTGGCGCCACAGTGTTATTCTATCAAGGCCCGAGTTGAGTACTCGGTAGTTTTATTAGGGTTATGGGGAGGAGTTAGCAGAAATCGGTGATTAAAAGTTTTGTAGGTAAATCTTGCAGATCAATTGTTTAAGCCAAAAGGACCTTTAGTTTGGAATCCAGTAAGTTTTTCAATGACCACTTTCAGATTCGTTTACGCTCAATTTAACGTGAACATTGGCAAGCCAGTTAAGTTACACGAAAATCAACGTTCAATATAGATTGGAGTGCATGAGCCTTCTTTTTGAAAGAAAATATTATGAGGCGCTTTTTGTCAGCAATTTTGCTAATATAAGTCTTCCGTTAATTTTCAAAAAAAACTAATTTCGAAAACAAAATGATTTTTCAATCGTCTTAAGGTGCGTATTTATCAGATTTTCAAAGCACGTGACCAAAAAACATCCTTCGAATATTCACTCTAAAAAACATCCACGATCCATTAAGCCCTCACATTCAAATTCCAATCAGCATGTTTTTTGCCCAGCGAGTTCGCTATAGGCGATAAGAGTATCTTCGAGATGATCGCAAGGAATGTTCGCCTCGTAATCCCGTCCACTGCAAACGATGATACTCGACTCTTCCGTTGAATAATTGTCACCCCCCTCCCCCACTCCCCCTCTTGCCTCCCACCCCGAGGATTCGCAGGGCTTACGTCACGTGATGCGCGTGACCTTTTGACTTGTGAATGGTCAGAGGGTCGTGGTGGAATGTCCGAGTTGATTGTCTGAGAGGCGATCCTATCTGAACCGCGTGTTAACAGAGCCGCGTGGTAATGCGTGCTATTGAATCATGACGGTTGAGAAGAATTTTTTGGTCGTTTGGTGGAATGAGCTCGCGTCCTAAAGTATGCCTGCGGATGACATCGTTTAGGCGTGAAATCTGGAGCCTGGATATGAAGTAATGACAGCACTGTCCAACCGACAACAGGTGCAAAATTACAAAATTACAGGGCTTGGCTGAAGCGATTGCACGCAAAATACTTTTATTCACACTTTTTCTGCGAATAAAAGACACATATAAGATACATGGTAGACGATAATAGTAAATCTAGCGCTGGCCCGATATTCTATGGGATTACAGATCACTCACTTACTGTTTGTTGAGCAATATTTCAACTGCACTAGTGACAATATTATAATGTACCAATTATACATGTATATTATAACAGTATCAGTTATTCATAGGTTATTATAATCGCTCTACAAAAAGAGGCTCTATTATTTCAAATATTCTACATTTTTGGGAGTCATAGCGATCAATCATTCGAAGAGATATTCCATTTACAAGAAGCTACAATCATTCAATGTGCGCAACGGAGCCCATTCGCTATGTTCGAACAAAGAAAGTGCTAGATTATAATTCATGAACGACTGGTCACGACAAACACAGCGGAAAACGGAATAGGAAGAGCAGGCGTATACGTGCATGTATACATACATATAGATAGGCCTGCTTACAAAGTGACAAAGGATATGAAAAGTGATAAACTACACAGAGCATCAGACATGACAGCATAAATCGTACCACTGCTGTAGGGGGGGGGCCTACTGTCATAAGCCTTACATGCAAAGGGAGTCCAGCATAATCAGGTATCGGCAAGAATCTAATTCACGCTTCTTCCTTCTCATTTACATATTGCCAATGTCCAAGTCTGCAAAGTCCTATGCTGGCAGCATGCACGGAGCTCCCAACATTAGCGTACAAAACTGTTAAACAACAACGGAGCTTATTGTACGCAGAGGAAATGGCTTGAGGCGGTGTACATGACGTCCTGTTGACTATGTCAATATATCGCACTCGTTGAGCCTAGGCCTATACCTTGAGCGAGTGTCCCTCGAGCCTCCGTTCCCGACACATCCCTTCCTATCACAGTCCAGTTTGCCCCGGTCGGTGGACACAGCGGGGTGTTTACCCTCGCACTGACCACCCGTGTGCCTCGCGGGCATCTGTCGCTGCCTGTTTGACCACAGGACTTTCTGGTAGAAAATACAAACAGCCAGCAGCAGGCCTAATGTACGTACATGTAGTTGTAGATTATGTGTGTTTCGCTCAAGCAAGCGCACGAACAAAAACATAAACTCGTAACATAGCATGCGAGCAGATTGAAAGGGGAAACCTAAGGCTCTGGTTGCCCTGACATGATTGTCAACGAATGTATTGACAACAAGCGCTTTACAATAAAAACTGCGATACAACCTGCGGAAAAACAGAAGTCACAGTGATTTTACGCGATCATTGATTGAAGAGTCAAACGAAAACACTATTCAAAGTCAATAGAGACAATAATGCCAAATAGAAAGTGTGGCAGGATGTTAATGCGCAACGTAATTCAATACAGCACCAGCACAGACTGAGCGATTCGTTTAAAATTATCGCAATGCTTTCCCAAATGCATTTGTTGTATCACAAATCGAACATAATTGTGCACAGGCCTACAACAAATCTGCTTGCAACAGAATTTCGACTCAGGAATGCTCCATTGAAGATTATTTCGCATATTCTGTCGTGGACTGTAGTTTCAGTTCTTTCACTTCGGATTAGCCCTTGATCACCCCACCCAGTGTAGAAATCCACAAACTTTCTACTCAGCAGGCTACTTTTGACTCCCACCCCCCTTTCCCTTCCCTCCAGCCCCTTCCTTCGGATCCGCCTATTTGTTATTTCATTCGCCGTATTTCCTCGGGGCGTGTACGATATACGGAAGTATTGGATAAGCTGCGGATCAATGCACAAAGCGAGGCTAATCGACATCGTGTTAGGCTATGTGAAATAACTCGACCTTTGAAGCGGCGAAAAGTCAAGATATCGCAGTGTTTGCGAACGAGTGCTTGCTATTGCGAATTGAAGGCAAGAAGAGTTTGAATGCGACAGTCATGGCTGTGTAGAATTTCATCTTCAATACTGCTGAATACAAACTGCTTTATGCATTATTGTTTCTCGCTGACAATATTGTGCGAAAAATACAGAAGGTTTAGGTATAGTTGTGATTATCTGCTCACTTTGCCTAGTTGTCACTCGAAGTGGGCTATTATTCTTTGCTATGCGATACGAACCATTGAAAAGCACGATTAATGAATCAGATGCGGTATCTCATATAGTTCGGAATTTGGATGACTCCTAAGTTAGGCTGACAAGTAGTTTATGTCTTAAAACACTGTAGGCCAAAACTAGGCAACATGCTCCATCTTACAGATTGACTATTATTGTCGGCTAACGAGATTTTGTGAAATGCAGTTTTCGATCAACTGAACTACATGACGTTTTATGCATTCACTGTCGACAAGGGTGGTATAATCGTAGAATCGTCTTGGCGCAATGACCGCAGACCTCTGACATTATGAATCACCAATTACCCTGCATCGCTGTAGGCCAAACTCGGCAGCGTTAGTCTAATGGCATGTAGAACACGACAGTCGCTCTAGTCTATCAATCTCACTCAGGCCCATAGCTGGTAGTGGTGGCGTAGTCTTAACGGCCGCTGTGCGAGTGGCGCCTCTGGTGACACTCGCTGGTGGCATCCTCGCCCTCTTTCTCTCTAATTTGTCGCCTGCATTACATGCCAGGCACACACTGCGCCCCTGCGACCTCAAATCTGACCCCTGACCCGGGGCTATGGCTACCCCCCGGGTCGCGTGCTGAGTCCACTGTCACCCTCGGACGAGTCATTACGGGGCGCGTTATATCGGGGCGTAATCTCGACGTCACCTTCTGCCAAGTGCGCGCACCTACGACATTGCGTGCTGGAAGCGAAAATGGAAATTTAGCCTTCTGCTGTCATATTCTTGTTGTATTTTGTACTGTGGGTTTAATTCAAGGGAGCTACTGCAGGCCCTGGCCATGGCCATGCAATAGAGTATAGCAAAGAGCAGTTGCAGGAATCTTATTGTAAAGCAACATAATTAAAGTCATTTCAGTCAAAGTGGCTGTGCGTGACATAATCACTATAACCGTAACATAACTACTCAATAATTACTCAGTATCTACTCATTACAAACTCTCAATAACTGTAACAGAATAACTATAACTAGGCTATACACTGTTTATAGTATAATTTTCGTCTCTACGAAATGTCCGAGATACTTTTGAAGTAGTTTGTTGTAACTTTTCGCAAGAGCCTTATTAGAATTTTTTATTCGACTTTGTCTTCGGACACACTTTTCTGTTCATGTGACAAAATACTACTCTTCATTACAAGACTTCAGTTTTGCTTATTTTCTCGAACCTGATAAAAATGATAGCAATGACTGAGCACACCGTCTGTTTTTGGTCGAAAAGGATTTCTTGCAGAACAGTTATCGGGTTTGTGATCAACATCCTTATGAACCACGATACACGAGATACTCGTACATCCTTATATCTAAACCACGTGGGCCTATCGATAAAGTTTGATTGGGAAAGTTTACTGTCGCCCTATCGCTAAATAATTATTTGTCCCCTGCATGTTCATGTTACGTTATTAGAGCCGAAGAAATAATATCTACGCTAATCGTTACGAAAATTACCCTTTATTAAGGGTATATAGCCGAGGGTTTTTCAGCGCGGTATCGAGGGGCGGACACCCGCTGGTGCCAGTGACCAGGAATAATGGAAGGATGCCCACTCCCCGCTGGGAAGTGGTGACCCGAGGGTGAAGTGATTCATAAATCAATTGGGGGTCGAGGCGACGATAGCTCAACTGCTATGTAATTGAGTATACTCTATAAACCTATTGAGCTTGGTTGGCCTTCGATTGGCGCTATTGACTGGAATTGACGTGATGCTTGCGCGAAAATATTTTTACGCAAAGAACACATTGATAACGAATTTATTAAATCTGGTCTATTTTATTTCTGCGCCGGAGGATCCTGCAGACTTTGGTAAAACAGAATGGGTCTTCAGCCCGTTGTTCCATGGGCGAGTCGTAAAAGACACCTAAATAAGGGGGGGGGGGTCTTTGGACTGTATTAGTCTTAGTTATTACAGGTATACTGTCCTTGAACTTTACAAGCACCTCATTGGCTCGCTCCATATAGCATAGGAGGCCTGTATTTATTTCAGTTGATCACGAAGCTAATATACATGTACTTATACAATATGCCTTATACAATACAATACATTATAATTCTAGTTCTTTATTAAACCAAGCATTTATCATTTGACAAGGTCAATTTGCATATCAGGAAGAATGACACTTGTATGATTAAAAAGGATTATAAGGATCCTAATGTAGGATAACACTAAAACAACAACCAACTACATCCAGTACAAACAATTTATTTGATGCTTAAGGTGGATTCTATAGACGCACCTTTACGCCCGGCTAAGCGAAAGTTCTCGCTAAGGAACGGAATTTAACGGCAGCCCTTCACTGCCATTCGAGAAAACTCGCAATATATAAATAAATTAATTAATAATAATAATCTCCACAAGAAATAACGTTAATTTTAATGCAGTGATAACATAACTTATTTTGTTTGAAATCTATGACGTCACGATACTTTAATGACGTCGTATATTATTTTAAATGGACCTATTATTTTAAACAAAAAGCTACTTTGAATGGCGGTTATGGGCTGCCGTTAAATTGTCTCCTAAGCTAAGGTGAAGGTAAAGGTGGGAATAAAGGAACGACTATAGAATCCACTCTGAATCTTTGTTGCAATGCAAACAATTAATTAGATACACAATGAAGCAGCATACTGTGCGAAAAATTACTACGTCTAGTGTCTAAGTCGTTTGTCAAATAGGCCGGAGACAGGCGACAATCGTGAGTAACAGGAGGTCATGCTGCTGCTGGGGGTGTGGTCGCTCTCACACTATAAGCACGCCTGTTGCTACGTGGCACCCAAATGTCTCCATGGGAAGTTCGCTGAATGAAACAACAAACTGCCGGATGTGGTACATATAGGACGCTGGACTTCCGCGCAACGGCCCAATACACGCATCGCTGATTCCATTCTCGTCAAAGTGTACGACTAACGACCCAGCTGTGAGTTAACGACTCGCTGCAGCAATGGAAACTAGTTTTAAACTCGAGAATGATTCCCAGTCCGGGAGTGGCAGCTGCTTAGCTGCTCAAAGGACTGAACTGAGATCAAAGAAACTCCAGTGCTAATTTCCTGTCCGATGCAGTGTGTATACTGTATAGTGTGCACGTGTGTCGAGCTGGGAGGCACACAATATTGAGGCTGTTGAGAACTAGATCTCAAGCCAACAGGTTTGTTACGCTGATGGTAAACTTGCGCAGATTTTGAATATTGAAGTAAGAAAAAGTTATGTATATCCAATAATGAACAGCACCTAATGAATAAAGCTAGTGAAAAATACGAACTGTTTTACAGATATGGGAGTACAAATCCTTTCCACGCTTAGCATTTAGTTTGTTTTATTAGTTGCTGAGTACTTTGCATGATGCATGCTCGTCATTGAGCATAATGGGTGAATAAAATTATCGATTCACAAGAATTTTTGCAGGATTTTGTCGCGACTTACTTTAACATGTAACAATTGGTTTAACCGTTTAGAAATGAAGAACTATAGTGTAGCCTAAAGAAATCGAAGCAGGGCTTGATAGTGTAACCGAATTATCGCTGTATATCTATAGTGATCAAATCTTTAAACGGAATTAAATTCAAATATGACTCTAGGGTTTGATTACCTGAGCATTTCATTTAGAATTAAGCATAATCATTATATCCTCTGTGGAATAAAATTGGCACATAGTTCCAATGCATCTCTATGGCATTGAGTCTCGATGAATCCAACAGTGGAAGAACATCGTGCGGATCTATTATAGAACCATTACACATAATCGCAATCACAGCGGAACGGATCACGATAGCGATGCCACAGGTTTAACGATACACTGATCCCGTATCCCGTTACTGCGTCAAGTCAGCGTCTCTGACTCGCTTTGATTAATTGAGCCTTGACGATCTCGCTCGGCAGGGGCGACACCGGCGATAAAACTTGGGTTTCAGTCGCAAGGATCGCCACCCACATGGCTCGAGTTCACGACACGCATTGACCAGCAACGCTCTGTTTACACTACGCCGCGTGAAACAAACCGACGGGCAGAGGGGCGTGGAACCCCTTAATTTTGAGTGCAATTGTGAGGAGCACGATATGTGCTTCTCAAAATTTGGCCGTGGCTATTTGAGGGAGCATTTGAGGGGAGCGTTGCAGCGCCTTTGATGTGGCATTTGGGGAGCATTTCAGTGCCAATTTGGGGGCATTCGGAGAGGCAGTTAGAAAAACTTCTGTCCCTACTCCCCCCCCCCTCGCGAGTCCGCGAGGCAGTAAATGAAAATGACATTAAGGGCTTGATCCCACTTCCTCCAATTTCAAAACCCTTATTCTACCCATTTCCCCCCGGGTTCTGACTGCATCTGCAGCGGTGTGCGAAGACCAACGTGTTGTCCTATTTTCGCAGTATAATCGATTAAGTTATTCAGTTGAGGCGTAAAATATAGCTATTGGCGGGCAATGGCTGCTTGTTTACGAGTAACTTAGTTGAGAGTTGTAATATTCAGAAATTACGACTTCGCCAATGCCACCATTCAATGCGCAAATTATATTAATTTATCAGACTGAGTGGTGTTCACTAATTATAAACCCCCAATTGAGCCTATAGCAATAGCGTACACAACGATATCATACAGTGATTTTAAATGTGCAAGTATATGCAAAAAAATTAAGACTGATGAGACATTGCGACGTTAACGAATAGCGTAGGCCTATAAAAAGACCAATTAGGTCCAGTGCGCCATATTCTTAGTCCATTATGAGTATCACCTTCGGTTAAGGTCCCAGTGTTGGCACTAAAAGCTTATAAAACGTGTCCTAGTTTACTCTGTAGAAATACAATAACATCGACCGACGTTTCGATTAACGTTGAAGACCGTGAAACCGCCACCCACCACCCGTTAGAAGACGATTAAAGTTGACACCGTTGTTCTTCGTAACCCGCCTTGCTTTGAACGGCGTTCCAGCGCGCGTGGGTTTGGCTGACACCCCGGTCTGCTATTAACTGCAGCGAAAACGCGATCGCCATTATAGGACTCGATATAGTATACGCCATTACGGGGTATGGCCAGCATCCCGTGTCAGAGTTAGGTTACTACGAGGTGGTCCAAACGGGGCTGCATTGACGTGTTTGGTGGTTGGTTTTTGGAAGTTTAGGGACCGGGAGTACTGGCAAAGCGTATCCGCAGTCCTGTTCAGTGAGTGCCTCGGGGCCAAGCAAAGAACCGCTTCCCCTTCTTTAGTAGCCTTTTACGATTACAGTTCCTCGGGGCTGCAAATCAATTATTTGTTCCCCAGTTTGGTTGAATTAGCATTGACGTGTTGCCCATAGTTTGTGCTCTAAGTAAAGTTCTGCAGTCAGCATTTATGTATGCCTAGCCTGTAGCTTGAACGAGATAATAGAAATTGAACAGCCACCGGGTTTATAGTGCAACGTGACATAGAACAACTAGTTTTTCACGCAGCGCTGTTTAGATAAGCCTGACTTCATTTAGGTCTACTTGATAGATCTATATTCGCATAGATATACAGATGCTTAAATTATGCTTTACACAATTATGTGCAATCATGTGCTTTTTTAAAGCCACTGAATCGACTCACTTCACCAACTGACGGCAGTTAACAACCACTTTTAAAATCGTGACATAAAAATTCAGTAATTACATGATCGTCTATATTATAATTTTCATTTGCGAAACGAGCAGTTGGCAGTCTAGTTTTCCAACGCAGGACGCGCACCGCCAACAAAACTTCCCGCAGCACGGTGTAGGCTAGCCCCCGAAAACCAGTCGGTAACCAGCAATAAATCAACAATTACCAACTGTGTCGATTCAGCGCGTCGTCTCGAATTTGACCGTTTTGCATATAGAGCGAGTTGCTGCTCCCATGGCTTCTGTGCTGGAACACGACGCAACCAAACCCAGCTTGAGAGACACGGGGCGGAGGGGTTGAGGGCAATGGCCTTCGTGAGACTGCAGCCTCGTTAAGCAAATGACGCCTGCTAATGTTCCATTAGATCTAAACTATTGCTTGCGTTAACTAAACCCTTGAATTTATTGTAATGAATGCGTGTTTGTACGTTTGTTTAATCTGAAGAAAATAGCTTCTCCTATTTTGGCGAGTATCGCCTACGTGAAAAATGAGAATCGCATATCGTTATTAAATTTGAGGCGATGGAGTCAAATTAATATCCGTACCCACCATTGCGAGTTAACCTCGAGTCGGTCAATTCGCGAGTTGAGAGTGACCGTTGTCAATCTCCCATGCCTAGCGTTACGTCACTCAATCCGCCGATTGAGTCAATTCGAGGTTAACTCGCAATGGTGAATACCAATATAAGAATTTAAAGTTTTAAAACTGCATAGTCTTGAAAAAATAATAACCGGTGGTAGGCCTACACTAAGCGTGAAAACTTGCACTGCGGGAGAACCAACGTCTAAGAACGCCGTGTAAGAAGCTGCACTCATGATACAGATTTTTATACTGCCGATGGTACATTGTATTTTCGCAGATTGTACTTTCGATCTTGAGTTTTATACAGTAGCCCAAGCAGTACGTAGCAAGCAGTGTCTATAGGTTACCATGCGCGCGTGATTTCCGCCTGGGTATCGTGGGAGCGTTTATAAAACAATTGTTCACTATTCAGTGCGCCAGTCTGTGCATAGTAGTTGCAGCCAGGTGGTCAAGTTTACAAATCAGCTGCGAGCCCGCCTCCAATCACGCCGCACTACAATGCCGCGAGATCTGAAGCCAATTCTCTCCCAACTTCCGGTCCCAAACGTTATTAATTGCCCGGAATATCACCAAATTAACCCTGAAATTCTGATCGATGATCGGTTTATGCTGATTTGATGAGTTTCAACTCAGAAACTGTTGCCCGGCATTGAAGCGCTGTGGAGGACAATTCGATACGCTTCGTTTGTCGCTGCCGTACAGCGTTGTTGGCGAAGTGAAGTAGAAATCCTGGCAGGCTGCTGTTGCAGTGATTCAAACGATTTTCAGTTTCGTTCCCATGAGTGCTTGCCGGTAGGTTTTTCTCCCACATTAATCAAATGCACTGAGCTGATCAGTGCACCGTGTGTTACTAGTGCGTTCGTGCCCCTTATTGACATTGGGCCAATCAATAATGTACTTCACCAGTGCCGGATTAACACCAAAAAAAGGGCCCGGGGCACCAATTCTGTGGAGCCTCCCATTGAAAATGAGTAAGTTTTGTTTTAATAATATGATATTTCACCATTATTGCGCTTCATTTGACGCAACAAATAAGCGTTAATCATTCAAGCGCATCTAGCCTAGCCTACTATAGGCCTACGCGCTTGAATGATAAACGTTTTTCTGTATACGCATCAAATGCGATGTTGTAAAAAAAATTGCATGCGCATCATTTGCGGAGGCCCCCTTGTTTGCGGAGGCTCGGGGCACGTGCCCCTTGCGTCCCGCTGTAAATCCGGCACAATTCTGCAGGCGTTAGCAATGTGAAATTGATTCAGAATGTAAAATATCCACTGGATCATTCAGCATTTAGGGCATATAATACGAATATAATACGTTAGTCGACACCGGAAAGTATACGATTTAGCTTTTTCTCTGATCTGTCATGCCCATCATCTGTTAACTTTGTTTGTTTGTGAAAAGTTTGTATTTAAATAAATTATTTATACACGTAGGCTATGAAGCCTGACAATAAGTCCTTGCCTTCATTAAACTGAAACTTTACTCTTACTATACCAAGTAAGCATTCAGCTTTTACTGCGTCCTAAGCTGCTTATTAGCTTCTAGCCTGCTCAAATGGGAACCAACAACTGCAGCAAGTTTACATTGCGAATCTACACTGTAGATTATTTGCAGAAGTTCTTCTCCGAACAGAAGCGACAAGAGGTCCATTTAACAACACCCTGTCGACGTGTACTCAGCCTGACATGGGCCTACATGACACGGGTCTACAATGCCCTACCTACGCCGACATGACATGGGCCTATACATGGGTCTATGACAAGGCCTAGACACTAAAGAAATCATTTTCTATTCAGACTCGGCAGACGACCACGTACAATACCATAGGCCTATACGCAGCGAAGCGCGGTAGACCCTGCGCAGACAGGTGACGATGTCAGTCAGGCGTGTGTCATCTACCCCCCTCGCTAAATAAATCTCTCTCGTCCAACCCCCATCCCTTCCCCCGCCTCCCGCCTTCCCCCGTCTCCCTCAGTACAGGCCTTCTGTGGAGTAGACGGCGGCGGCATAGTGAAAGTTTATGTTTCCCACAAAAAACTCGAGATAAATTTTAAAATGAATCTTTGGTTTGGCCTAGAAGTTAAAATGAAAACAGCGAAGTTTTAAAATTACGACGAGTTCATTTATTACAAGCTGTCCGTGGCTTTTGAAGACGCTTGTTGTAAGCGCTGCTGTCACGTGTCGTGCATAATGAAATACTGAAAATGTCAGTTGCAAAAACCTTCGTTAGAACAAAGCCAGGTTTTGCGAAAACGTTAGACTAGACCATTCTTACATATGAGGCTTGAAATAAGGCGATTTTATTCTTAAATTAGCAGGCTGGATATAATTAGTACTGTTACCCAGCATGGGCCAGTATTCCCCCACACGCGTCGCCCATGCCGTAGACCAGTATACCCCCATCAGTATTACAGAGGACCATTCACCTCAAAACTTCCATCTCGCGATACCCCTACCCGTGTCTCTACGGTAAACGAGGCAGCCAGCGATACCCCACCCCTGTCTCTAGGGTAAATTGGGCAGCTAACGGCACCCCCACCCCTGTCTGTAGGGTAAACGAGGCAGCACGCGACCTCGTCTGCAGGTCTGGATCCTTTTCAGCGATCGTCAAACAAACTCGACATTACGGGTCTCTGTGCCGAGGAACAGCCGACGCGTATATAATACAGGAGGACTATACGAAGCGTATACTAAATGTCTATAGACTCGGGGCGGCTTGCAATCGCTGCTGGCCTCGTGAGGATTCGGTTGGTTAGAACTTAGACAGAAGGGTGATTGAGCGTTGGCCTGCAGCTCTGTCCATTGTAGTGTGGAGGTATAGATGTTTGGGCAATGGGTCGCTGTTGGGCAGCTGAGGCAATATACGACGTGGCAGCACGCGTCACTGACACGAATTCTCTGTAGTCTATATACACGTATGAAGAACAGGGGCGTCATTCAGCAATTATTCTATACTTTATTTCGCAGTCAGATATTTCGTTTATAAAACCCATTCGCCGAACGCCATAAATGGTCAATAACGGGGGGGGGGGGGGGCGGTTTGGG
>JAQIWG010002170.1:0-21312 GCA_034695025.1 Chamaedrilus cognettii | reverse complement strand
TATAATTAGACTGTTACTGATAAGTGTGTGTATGTGAGACATATTGAAGAGTGATGTTGTGTGGATGTGTTCCAGGAGGAAATGGAGAGGGAGAGAGTGAGGAAAGAGGCGGAGGAGAAACAGCGACGCGAGGAAGAGGAAAAGAAGAGAAGGGAAGAAGAGGAGAGAAGACGGAAAGAGGACGAAGAACGAAAGCTGTGAGCAAGCCACGCTGTTTAACTACATAACCTGTGGATTCTGATCAAATGCTGTGAAGTCAGAACGTTTAGAAAAGCTAAGAGCTCTCTGCGTGGGCGCAACTTGTAAAATAGTTCAAAGCAATCAAACAACGCACTCAAAAGCGATGCACATTGATTTTATCAATCATTTTTTGCATTGCTTGAAATTTATTTCTCACCAATGAATATTATGGATAGATTTCCTTTGGAATGATTTGAAGTGATCTCTTCAAGTTTTGAGAGACCATGTGAGTATTCCTAATTGAAGCGCATTTTTGGTATATTTGCCGCCCCCTTTGGCGAAGTGGCTAGTGCCTAATCGTATGGACAATTTTGTGAGGTTTTGCAGCAGTAACTTTAAAAGACATTACTTTTTATAGATGATATTACTTCATAAGTTGCTCTGTGATTGAGTCCCATGCTTTTGCAGCAAAGCTGAAATTGAAGCGAGACGCAAACGTGAGGAGGAGCTGCGCAAACAACAAGAAGAAGAAGAACGCATCCGACTGGTAACATTGCGGCTTTTGCCTACAATCAAACAGTCGTTAAATAATGTCTCATTATCCTACTGTGCTTGATTTGCAACCACTTGCAGCTGCTTGGTGTCTTCTAACAGTGACTCGCTTAGTTTGATCCTTCGTTTGTTTTTGCTAATTTAAAAATGACATGGACATAAAAGTTGCCTAAAATTTTAGTAAATTACGAAGAGTATGTATTTAGGCCAAGGAGTATGTTATTGCTTGGCATGGGTGACAGTACATTTTTGTCAATATTTCTCTGTTTGAATGTCTTGATTGCGTTGTTAATGCTAAAGTGCCTGCAACTCGTCAGCTCTGAGATCTGTGGCTTATGATCACTACCTGCATGGACACAACTGGGTTGTCAGCTTTCTATATATCTACTAGTCAAAACTTTGCAGTAGGCTAACCGCAGCGTGTGATGCACTCTAAATTTTATTTAATGTGCCGTCGATTGGTGTTTGAAGGAGGAGACAAAGAAGCAGCGAGAGATCGAAGCAGCAGAACTGGCTGTCAAGTCTGTTGGATCACTTACTAGCTTCTGCCTTGCAAAGCACTGTCTTTATTGCTTTTAACCCCTGGTCAGATATTTTTGTTAAAATCCATTTTATTTCTTTGGGACTTTAAGACTTTGCGACTTTGCTTCCCTGGGTCCGACTTTGCGTCCCTGGGTCATCTTTCGAAGGCATTTCTAGGCGATTTGCTTTTTTTACTTAAGAAATACAAAGTTTGTGAAAAAAGGTGTTTAAAGAGTACAAGATTTCGCCCCTAATCAGATATTTTACTTAAAATGCATTAGCACGATGGCGCTATTTTGAAGCGTTTTTATCATTTTTCTTCACTATAATGCAGTAAAACTAATGAAGTATTAAACTGGACGTTTTAATTCCAGTTTTAGCTGCTATCTTCAATGTGGATATCTACAAATTTGAATTTTTAACCTTTTTGCGTAACAATTTTTGAAAATTATTACATTTTATCAGCAATAAAAATCAGTTGATATTATCAATGGGATATAAATAGTAGACTAATAGTGAGTATGTTATGTAGGCACACCAGTCCTGTGTCCATGGCTGTAGGCCTAAATGGCCTACCCGCCACTTAACCGTGTGTGTGTGTGTGTGTTAAGTGATCTTATTTAGAGTTCTTTGTGGTGCAGGTGCAGACAGCAGCGTGCAGAGTGATCTTATTTTAAGTTCTTTGTGGTGCAGACAGCAGCGTGCGGAGCAGGACCGTCGCGACAGAGAGCTTGCGCTGCGTCTCGCCGCCGAGGACCACACACAAGTGGAGGACCTCTCCAAGTAGGTCCTCCTTGTACTGAAGTTGGTGGAACAGAAATAGGCACAGTTACACATAATCATGAATTTAAGAATGTACTGAAGCACTATAGATTTCTTTATATTATCTTATTCACGTTAGTTTATTTTAGCAATAATTTTTGGAGTACTGTATAAGCAAGTAGCTTTACCATATGTGCAAGTGGATTATCGTTGGTATAAAAATTAACATGACAAAGTAATGTATAAATTGTTGCTGTTGTTATCAGGTATGACTACAGTTTGCCAGCAAGGCAGACTGTACAGAGAACTCCCGGGTAAGTTCCAAACTTTTGACAACGAATCAACGCACTTATATTATTACTTGCATTCCTGACAATAAACACTTCGTTTCGATTCGTTTATTCGATCCAACAGGTATCGTACTGGAGCTACACAGTTACAGATTTTTGAAGCTAACACTTCGAGGAATCTGAGTTAAATTTCGCTTGAAACGATAACGATTTTATAATCTGCATTATTTGTGAACCGTAATGATCATATTTCTCAATGTTTTCAGTTAATTTTAGTGGTAATAGAAGAATTAGCACTGCAGTTATATTTTGCAAATACTGTTTTTCGATAAACCAATGGAGTAATATTGTTGTTGTGAATGAACCCTGTGTAAACACGCATCAGAACAGACCTCAAAATCAGATTCTCTGTCATGTGTAATTGTTTTAAATTAAAAATTTTAAAGAACTCTCTTACTTTGCCGCTTCTCTCAGTCAGCGCATCTTGCCCCTGCCCACCGACATATTTGGCTCCACCCCCACGACGGGAGGGGCGTCCCCCAACAACCTCCAGGCGCTTAAGCGGGGCCCCTCCCCCTCTCCCTCCCAGACCTCTCTCAACAGCCTCACATCGTCAGGGAGCTCGAGCGACCTGATCAACGCGTTTGACCCTCTGGGGGGCAAGAGGAAGCACGACCTGTCCAAGTGGAAGTACGCTGAGCTGCGCGACACCATCAACACCTCCTGCGGTCAGTGAATGGAGTGCGGCAACATAATTGTGCTAATCATCTTGTTTATCCTTCTCCCATTATAGTTTCTGTTTTGTGGTACATGTACAAAACAAAATTTGTGTTTTGTTCATTTTGTTTGTCCTGCCAATTCCCTTTGTAGTTCTGTTGAATTGCAGCTAGGCCCAGTTGTTCAATCGAGAACTATTTGCTTGATCTCACACTATTCACATACAGTTGAATAGCGTGACATGGTGAGTTGAAACTAGATCTGATATCTAATTTATGCGATCTAATTGGGTTGTAGCACCATTTTTGTTCTGTGACAATTAAAAAAAAGAAATAACTCTCTATTGAGCAACTGGGTCTTAGAGTTTATTTTAAACACGCAAGCTTGTGTGTGCCAAAGGCTCAATTAATCGATTAAAATGGTGATGATGATGATGATGGCGATGATGGTGATGATGAATCAATGCGTATATATTTAAATAGTGACTGACAACTGTTGCAGACATGGAGCTGCTGGACGCATGTCGAGAGGAGTTTCATCGTCGTCTGAAGGTCTACCACGAGTGGAAGACCAAGAACAAGAAACAAGCTGACGGGTCGACCAATCAGCAAAGGGCTCCGCAGTCCATCATGGACATCGGTTTGTTTCACTACGTATATATGTATGTATATTGCGCTTGTAACGCCCCAAAAATATGTCATGAAAACGGAGATGGAAAGACATCGTTTGTTTGAATCGTAGGTGCGGGTAAGTGCATCACTAGCTGTCTGGATGCTTTTAAAATAGTTTTGTTGTAGATTTATTCATTCGTGTTCATTGCTTGGTTTTCAGTTTTATTTTTTGCATAGCAAAATATTGAATTATCAAGGTTAGGATGAATTTTGATTCTGTAATTTTTTTACAACCTATTGCTTCTGCTACGATGGCTGTCATATTGTATAGAACCGAGTGAACTCGAATTATAAGCTTAAAATGCTAACCTTTGCAGTTTGCTTATTGATTATTGTTAATGAATTTTATCCTATCCCATTTGATCCTATTTGATTACATTCTGTTCTTTGCTACATTCTAGATTCGCTTTAAAATTGCTATGGATTGGAATTGTTAAGCTTTGAAAAATTTGTGAAAACATTTCAAATGCGTGCTTTTTAAAATTGCGTATTCTGCAGAAAATAAATCCTAATAGTATGTTTGTTGAGTATATTCATCATTGTTGAATATGTTTGTTGAATATATTCATCATTGCATAACGTAAAAACGATCAAGTTTATACATGTTTCATTTCCTAATACCCTAGTCTGATAATAGTCAATAAGAGACCAATATAATTCATCAAATTTGTGTATGATTTGGATCAGTTATTTCCTGAACATCTTGAAGATTTGAACCGCTTTTGCTTGCAAAAATGCGATTCAAATATCATAATAATATTTGGTACAATTTACTGCTCTGATGTCTGAACGCTCTTGCTTTAATTTAAATCAGGAATGTCAAATGACTTTGCGCCGAGTTTTGACAAAGGTAGGGTGGAGTTGTAGCGCAATAAATCAATTTAAACTGCACTTTCTAAGGTTTTTATTGGAATGACTTCATGCACTTCCCTTTTCTTCTTTCAAGCTGTTGCACTGCTGACATTGTGAAGTGTTTGACTTTTACATCATACTTTGTTTGCAAATCTCTATCAGTACATAGAAACTGGTTAATTATATCTAATGTTTAGTGCTTACTTCTTATTTTGAATTATTAAGTATCGTAATATTATTATGAATTTTTTTGCACGCTAACCTCGTTCTAGCTGCAAATTGTCTTCAATACGCGCCGCATCTGTTTGTTAAATTCCTGCTTGATAAACGTTTTCAATTTTTATAGTTGACGTATTGATACTTTGCGATTCATATATTATCGATCTGAACGATCTGCTGTGACATTGATGACGTGCTTGCTGTACATGCGCTCGCTTGATGATCATGATCAGTTTGATGATCAGTATTATAATGCACTGCTTATGCTCAGCCAGCTTGAACTATGCTTGTTTCAGCACAGCAAGAAATACCCATGTTTGATCAAATTACCCGACCCAACGGTTAGCTAGCCGCTTCACTGTCTAGACTCGTATCTGGTTTTGTAAGCGCGGACATCCCTCAGATTTATATATTTAAAATTCAAATGTAAATATCTATTGATTACATGTTAATAATCTGATATTTGTTGATGTTTCTTTTTAGATTTTATAATTTAGATGTGTACTTAATTGTTTTTGCATGATCGTAGAATTGCAGAAATTATTCTTTTTTGCATTATCATTCTCAGTATTTTAGTCCTCAAATATTGAAAATAAATCATTGATTATAAAACAAATTTTGATTGGGTCATAGACGCGGAGGTCTAGTGAAATAGAGAGATAAAACTTATTCTGCTTCAAAAATGTGATCGGTTTATGTTATTTTTTAGATTTTTAGTATTTTGAACACATAAATAAACCTGGCTTTTTTCCAGATTAATCGTCCTTATGAAGTAAAATTCATCTTAACGTGTAAAGCTGTGTTGAGTTTTAAAATACACATCCACTATTTCTGTTTTCCAGTCGATCAGAATCCCTTTGCCATGGGTCAGTTTGCCGCAACGACCCCCCCCGGAGTTCCCCCAATGGAAGAGCAGCGCTATTTCCGCATTCCCTTTGTGCGCCCGGCTGCCCCTGGCACCCCCGTGGGGCTGGGGGTGGGGGCGCAGCCCGCCAGGGGGTGGTGGTACGCACATTTTGACGGGAAGTGGATCGCACGCCAGATGGAGCTCCACTCACAGAAACCTCCCGTCCTGCTCGTCGCTGGTAACGCTGCTTCAGAATTTTGTGTATTTCGTCGCTGGTAACACTGCATTGTTCTGTTGCTGGAAATATTCGTCGTTCTTCATTTATTTTGCTGCTGGTTATTTAATCTAATTTTTATCTATTTCAATAAATTTTATTTAATCCTACTCTTTTAACGGTAATGTTTGATGATAATTTTTGTATTTGGCGTGTATTTGATACTATGTTACGTGAAGCCTTAAATATATTTAATTAAATCATGAGCCAAATACCTTTTTGAGCATTAAGTTTTCTCAAAATGTCGCGCGTGTCTGAATACGTCCTATTTGCCTCGAACTCTCGATGTCTTTGTGTTCACGTATCGCATGTGTATCGATGTTTCAAATGGGTCAGTTATTCGCGCTCTATGAATGGATCATTATTCAAATGGGCGCGAGTATTCGGTGTTACATGCATGTCAATAAGTGTGAATACGTAATTAGGTCTTGTGTCCCGATGTGTGTGCATCAAAAAGTCACATCGCAATAATGTGTGTCACGTGTGTGTGTTCTGCATTGAACATGTTTACGTGGCTTGTGTCAGGAAGTCGCATACATTAGCGTGTGTGTGTGTGTGCAGGTGTGGACGACATGAAGATGTGTGAGATGACCCTAATACAGACCGGACTCACGTCCAAGCCGGGGGCGGAGATCCTTCCGGAACAGTTTGAGCAGGACTGGGTCAACTACGGCGGAATGACCTACCTCCACGCTCATCGCAACCAAATCTCCTCTAAGTTCCTTCAGCAGAAACTGAGGGGGAGCGGGGCGGGGGGCGCAAATTCCTTCTAGGAGGGGACCATCCCCCCTGTTAGGAGTGTTCAGTCCCTAATTCAAAATTTCTTCTATGCGTCATCATTTCTTGTTAGGGAATGACATTCGTTTCAGGGAGAGTCAATCGTATTTAGGGGACATTGGTAGCACTTAGCTCGATTTATGTATTAAATTTGCACTCGGACGCCAAGACGTCTTGAGAGGGGGACAATCCCATATGGAGAATGAAATTAATTTTTGAAGTCAACTATGCGATGTATAAGCAAAATCTAAAGCAGGGGTGCACAGGAAGTGGACACCTACCCTCGTTAGATTAATGTTTGGGTCATGCATGAAGGAGACCTGTTTGGTTGGCATTTGTCCAGTGTTTCACTTTTTGTTTATTATATGGTTTGAAATGTTGTCCTTCAGGAATTATTCTTGGTCTCTCATAGCTGAGCTGCAAGGTTTGATAGCCGTTGAGAGGGTTGCATAGTTCAATCAGATTTTAGCAGCAAAATGAAGCTTTTACTAGGAATAAGATATTTATAGGAAATTGCTTGCTAGTTGTTTTGAAATGATTTGGAACTTAATAATTTCAGGATATTTTCGTATAGAACATAATGATAGATAGCACGCGTTAAATTAGGTGTGTGCCGTGTGCCTTTTATCAGGGCATGTACATGCATATCTATTCATCACTGATGCATGCTTTCTAAAGAAACTGTTGTGAACTTGTGAGGTCACTTTTGGCTGTTAGTTTACTGTTGGTTGCAACATTGAATCAATTTTGTTTTCTGAAGTTTTGTTCAGTGAAGGGATAAGCTTACTGAGAAAGTGCAATAATTTTTTAATCAGTGCATCTCTTCTCAGTAAATTTGTTTATTGAGCTTGATTGCAAAGAAAATGAAATGGCATCAATGCTAATACCAAATCAGGTTTTTACTTCGAGCAAAACTAGGATCTCTAAACGGTTTGTTTGGAAGGGTTGTTCTGTAAGGACATCATCTAGCTAAATAGTGTTTACAAACTAGGTATCGTTGCTTATCACATGTTTTCGTGTGCCGGTATCAGATAATAGATATACGTATTCGCAATGAATGGACGTCATATTAGCACATTCTAAAGTTATTTTAGATCGAGAATCTAGCAGTTGCATTATATTGATCGTGTACTTCTTATTCGTGATGCTTGCTGACGATCAGGTTGTTAAACAATGTGTGCTAATCATGTGATCACTTGTACACTCTACATCACACAACGTTGTAGGCCCTTGATTGTTCTATTAACTATTGCATCTATACATACATATACAGTCAATGTTCTGTTTTGCTGTGACATTCCCAGTCTGTGCCTTTCGCTATCTGTAAATTGTCCAGTCGACCCATAAAATTATATCATTTGTAATTTAATCCTTAGTTATTAATTTATTAGCCTCGCGTAGATTTTCTTTTATAGTCATAGAGTGCACAATTATTATTGCATTGTAGCGTTTTAGGCCCTTTCGATCTACCTGGCCTGCTATTGGCCTATTTACAAATGACTATATTCTTTACATAGGATCGTAAAATTATATTTGTGATAGAACATTGGTGTGTGGTAACTACCATTCATTGTTGTAGAAGGAGAATTAATGGACTAGCTCTAGGCTTACTGCACGCCTATTGCACACATCGAACTTAGGAATTTATTTCTTGCATTTGTTTTGCAGTTGTGAAGCGTGAAAGAATTGTTCTTGAAACGAAAAAGTCTATCGCAGTCTGCTTTTGTTGTACTGCCTGAGTGTAGGAGCTGTGCTGTTGGCTGTCATAGTATTACTGATTATTTATTATATCAACATAATACAGGTTTATTGTCTGGCGTAATTAATGTAATGTTCAAGTTTAATTTTGCAGAGTCATTGTTTGAAGTTCTTCGCTACCAAGTTCTTATTACAACGCATTGGATTTTCACTTAATTCTTTCACTAGCAGTCGCTGATTTATCATATTATTTATCATATTTCTTATCGTGTTGTTTCCTGATCACTGTGTTGTCAAAGTCGTAAAGAAAATTGATCAATGTTTGGCTTGGTGACCGGGTCATGGCTTTGCTTCTTGAATTTGATTCATTGTTCTTGTTGCTATGCATTACTACTATCCAATGCTGGTTTGCTGTTCAACGTTGTCTCATAATTAATCCACTTGCGTGATGGCTGAGTATATTGTCTCCTGTATACGTACTGCTGAGAATAAATCTGTTTTTCACGTAGCCTACATTTCGTTCTAGGCACTTTTACGTGTTTACGTCTTTTCCACGTTTTAGCTATTTTCAGTTTCATCTATTTTTTCTCCTGATTGATCGACATTGACAAATATTTCGTAATATTACTGACATTGCTCGAGCGGATATGAAACATTGCAAGTTCAGTCAATGATTAGTGTTAATTATATCCTCTACAATGCCATAGTTAGTTTCTACTTTAACTTTGACAGTCTGCAATTATATCACAGTTCAGCCGTGTGAAATATAATGGCATGTAAAGTAATGAACAACAATTATAATTGCCAAATGTCATATCCCTATGATTTTAATTTTGGTTTCGAATGAATCGTAGGTCTAAATCAAAAAATTTAAAATTGACGTTTTCTTAAAGCTATCTGGGTCATTCTGCTGAAATAATCCCATTTCATTTTTGCTAAAAAATATATTTTTGCTAAAAAATATTTTACGAGTCTTAACCCTAAGAGAGCTTTACTTCAAATTGCGAAAAGTCAGTAGGCTTATACTTTCACAAAATTCAAACCAAACGGTCACCGGTAAAGCATCGATAGGGCAAAAAAATCAGAAATGAAATACAAATTGTGAACTTTCTGTCCGCAGACGAATGTGCATTGAAAATATTTTGAAATTTAATTTTTTTCATCAATTTACGAAAAAATTAAAGATGACGGGGCACGCCACGGCGGTGGCGAGGTATGTGTCCTGCAAGGTGAGCCGAGTCTGCTGGGAGCCCCCTTCGCGCGCCGACACGCTCCAGCCGCGCACGCTGTTCGCCACCGGGTCCTGGGACGATGAAGTACGTATGTACTTGAGCGATAATAGAGGATTCTATCCTTCATAGCCCTCTAATATGTTCCTTTTGCATTAATTCGCAAGGGAGAAATTGTTTTCTCTTTTTCAATTACTCTTCCAAATTGCAGACTTCTGTAAATACTGAAGTTCTTAAGACATATTCATGATATTCTCTAATCGCTATGCGCATTTTAAAAAGTACCCGTGAGCGGATCTTCCTAATTTGCTGAACTGGTTTTCTGGACACTACAAATTATATAAGATGACGGGGAAAAAATCAGTTTAACAAATAGTTAGGAAGACCCTAGGCTAACGCTTTTAAAAGCAAGACAACTTTGGCTCTGTACACAGGCAAAAACTAATCTCAGTGCGGTTTGTATACGATGATCGACCAGACTTCGTGTTGTTAGTACGGTAGTCGCATTTTAAATATTTTTAGACAAAGTCTATCGCATTGTAGGCGAACAAGATAAGCGTGTGGACGGCGGGGGCGGAGGGCAGAGTGACGGAGGAATCGATGCACGAAGAAGGATACGATCAGCTGGGGGCCACTGAGCCAGAACTGCTCTGCTCTGCCGCACACGTTGGCAATGTCACAGACCTTTTGGTGCCTACCGACTTTCCGCATTCTTTTAGTTGCGCAGCTGTTTATGGTTAAATAGTGAATGTTTCGTATTAAGTGTTTAATCTACTTTGGATTGTAAAGCGATTTATTTTGTCCGTGAGCTTGCAATGGTGCTATAAGAAATCGGCTTTTTGTTGGTTTTATCAGTTGCTACTTTTATGATTGCTAATGAATAGGCTTTGGTGAATTTAGCACAAAGCTTAGTATATGATTTAATTCTGCATCCATGGTTATTTTTGTTAGGAGGCTATTTTATAATTGCATAAATTTCTAATTTGATTTGCACAATTAGTTATTAATTGGATGCTGAATGAGTGAAAACTAGACTAAGCCTAAGGCATTGTGTGCATGAAGCTGTTTTACCTAGATGTGAGTTCTTAATGGAACCGCATGTTGAAATTTCAATTTACCAGAAATTGTAGAGTTCTGCCTGAGATGTAACTGGAGCAGAGCTCTGGTGTGTTTCAGTATGTGAGCAGTGAGGCTCTGCTGGCCTCGTCATCCACAGGAGGGGTGACGCTGTACAAGTATCAGTCTACCAATCAGGTCTCTGCTTCATGGCTTAATATAGCATTGCGTGGCTGAAGTAGAATTTTAGAATATGATGTAGTGTTGCAACATTAATATCATCGCGGTAGCATATTGGAATGGATGAGGTAAAAAACGATGATTGCCATTATTTATTTTAATTGTTGATTTAATTGTAATATTTGAGAAGCTGGGCCTGAGCTTCTAGCGACTGTTGTCAGACGTTGGTGTCGGACCGTGCGTGGCCCGCGCTGCACGGCGCACAGAGTCCATGCACCGCGCTCACGGTGCAGGACTGGAGGTTTGTGTCAGTGGGGGAGGATGGGGTCATCAGCGTCGTCGATCTGGGTCAGGGGGGTGGTGTGCAGAGAATTGGTGCGTTTTGTTGATTGATGAGTTTTGATGGGGGGCTTTGTGTCACTCGGTCGGATCATTTTCATTAGTTTTTCTTACATGTTGTTCTTTGTTGGATTTTTGCACTTAAGACTTGATAGAGATGAAAAATGGTGTGAATGTTTGAAATAATTTACTTCTTGAGAATCATCTGCAGCGCACATGGACATGAAGATGGGATATTGATGTTCCAGTGATTCCTTCATTGTTGGGCATTAAATTAACTAATTATCGTGGCATTTGATGATAATTAACACGATTTATTGGTGATTACGATGACATTGCTTCTAGCAGTACTGACAGTGTGGCATAGTGCTTCAGCCTGTGTTGCTGCTGCTGCGCAGGTTCAGCAGACAGCTGCACGCTCAATGACGTCTGCTTCATAGCGCAGCAGTGCGTCGCGGTCGTCAACTCGATCGGTCAGTTCAAGGTGTGGGACCTGCGTGATGCCTCGCACCAGCCCAGCAAGGTGCTGCTGCTGTGAGTACAACGCTGCACCTTGTGCGCTAACTTCTTCTGTGACATCAGCGTCAGTTGTTGGTGTTTCTTAGTCTGGACTTGTGTAAGAACTCTGTGCGGTTGAATTCTTGATGCTTCATGAGTTTTTGGCAACTTTGTGTGTCTTCCATATTCTTTCATAAATCAACAAATTATTCGAAGGGATTTCCAAAGTTTTTGAAAGGGTTTGTCAATCATTTTTTATGGAATGCTTTGAACACCAGTTAATTGTGCTTATAGCTTAAATGCAAACATTAAGCAATATACTGCTTTCGAGTTCCGCTACAGATATTGTTAATAACTGAAAAAAAAATTATTAATGGCAATCTGGCATAATACTGACTACGTCAGTAAATCAAGCAAGAAGTAACTTTGAAGCGCAACTTGTGCGAATGAAATACAAGACTAGTGTGTGTGGGTGGTGCGTGTGAAATACAAGACTGGTGTGTGTGTGGGTGGTGCATGTGAAATACAAGACTGGTGTGTGTGTGGGTGATGCGTGTGGTGCAGGAGTGGGAGCAGAGTGCCGCTGCAGTGCATCGCGCAGCACCCCTCTCAGTCACACGTCCTTGCCACCGGCGGACAGGACGGCATGCTCTACATGTGGGACATGCGGCAGGACAAGCTGCCTGTCACCCTGCTCAAGGCTCATACGTCTTGCAGTGAGCAGCGTTTGCCTCTACTAATGACACGTGTTTGACTCTTTTTCTGAATCTTTCGCTGAAGCTATATATGATTTAAGTTTTGAATATTTTTTGGTTTTAAAATAGATTGAATATGTTGCTAAAACTGTTAGAAACGTTGGTAAATATTTCTTTAATGAGGTTTTTCCAGTTTGTGGTGATGCTATTGTCTGCGTTGTGGTGCAGTGTGGGATGTCCAGTTCCACGCGATCCATCCCAACCACCTCTTCTCCTGCTCCAACGACGGCGCCCTCTGGCACTGGCGCAACTCCGTGCCACAGACCGCGACCTTCGGCCTCTTCAACAAGGGTACTGGCACACTGACCAGCTGTTTCAACTGTTACCCTAGTGGCATTTAACTATTTACTTGAACTATTACAATAATGTTACGATGTGGAATAATTGAAATTTTTAATATGGCACTTACAATCTACTTGAGAGCTTGATTTTCACTTGGCGATAATGAAAAACCCATTTTTTACAGTTCTGCCTATTCGTTTTGGGATATCTGTTGTCTGTTGTTTTTGTGACAGTGGTTTATAAATTCAGAATGAGTAGGCAGGAGTTAGTTTATCTAGAATTTGTGTAGAGAGACCGAGCAGTATTTAGGCAGTGTTGTAATTTGTCAGTAGTGATGATTTACTACTTTACGTAGGCGTTAGTGTTGCTTATTACTTATTTCTATTCTTTAGATTTACTGTGTGGTAACTTAATAAATAGTAAATCACTTGTTACGTATTTCTTTTATTTAACAAGAGTATAAATTCAGTTTCAGCGTCAAATTTGCTTGTCGTTTCTGATATTTGCTATTAATTTGTGATATTAATTCAAGCTATGAATATTTTGCTATGAACGCATGCGTCAACTGCGTAGGTAACACTGTCTGAGCTAAAGGGTCCAAGCTGTGTTTGATTTGATAGGTCGATCGGTGACCAATGAGACGGATGTGGCGCTCACATGTGCGTCTGATTGGACGACGGCCTCACAGCGCCACCTGGAGATCACTGACCTGTTAACAGGAGCGAACGTTATGTCGGTGAACAGTCTCGATACGACCGACACCAGACTAGTCTGCGGCACCGACAGCGAACAGATTATTGTCGTCCGCAACCTAGCCGTCTTCTAAACAGGGGCAGGGTTCTAGACTGGGGTGTTTTAGACTGGGGCCGTGTTCTGGACTACGAGTGATGTTTTAGACTGGTATGGCTAAATGCGGGTAGCGAAGGAAGTGTGCTTTCAGAAAGTGTGCTTCAATTATAGCTATATGCGTGTGTAACAGTTTATTTTGATGCAAAGAGTGTACAAATTGGAGAAATCGTCGCATCACAGCATATCATTTTTGCGACATACCCAAGGTCTTTTCATTGTGAAACAAAGAAAAATTAGCAGGATAACCATTGTGGCCCAATTTAACATTTTAAGGGTAAGGACAGTGTGAGAGATGAACGTTGGAGCATTTGATGCATCCTAGTGCGCAAACTTTGGCCTCCATTAAAATAATCAATGGCTGTATGGCATGCAGGCAAAATATTAATCATATTTTCACTGATTTTAGATAAAAAGTGTGGAGAGATCATCCGACCTCTCCACACTTTTTATCTAAAATCAGTCAGGGACCATCCGTTTGGCAGTGCACTAGAGAAAGATCAAAGTATGGTACAGAAAGTGTGATAAATGATTTGTGTGCTATAATGTTTTTTTAAGCTGTACTAGTTGTAAGGCACAAAGAAGCGTTAATTAAAGAACTTTGATTAAACTGTAGAAAATTTCCTATAATTACGCAGCATTTTTGTATACTTTGCATACAAGAATAAAGTGTTATGCCGCCGTGCGTGCATTAGTTGTGAGTGATAGTGTGCACTATTAATAGCAGCATCAAAGATGTATTCGATGATTCGACAAACTGTCTTATTTTTATAAAAACGAGACCAGAACAATAGATCGTAACGAAATATAAGAAGCTAATTAGATTAAACACTCAGCTGGCTTCTGCAAAAAATAAACCCAAATACACACCCTACACTAAATAGCCTACAAGCTCTACAATGTCAATAGTCTAAACATGTCGGAGATATCGTACATGTACGCCTGTAACTATGATGAAGTCTAAACATGTCGGAGATATCGTACATGTACGCCTGTAACTATGATGAAGTCTAAATATGTCGGAGATATCGTACATGTACGCCTGTAACTATGATGAAGTCTAAACGTGTCGGAGATATCGTACATGTACGCCTGTAACTATGATGAAGTCTAAACATGTCAGAGATATCGTACATGTACGCCTGTAACTATGATGAAGTCTAAACGTGTCAAAATAGCTAGCGAAATAGAAGCAAGAATTAACAAGGCAAGCAGTTCTGATCAGATCTATAAAACTCAGATTCAAGCGCTTGAGAAGTGCAGTGTTAGAAACTAACCTGGCCTACTACAAACAATTTATGGTACTGATGCAGTCCAAGACGGCACTATCAGCAATACCTAGGATGGAAGCATAGTTAATTCAACAATTGAAGCATACGTATCATTAGTCAAAACAAGGAGGTTTTCTAGATGTTTGCACACTGAACACACCAATCAAGGCACTACAATGATTGCATATCTCCAATGGAATTAGAAAACTATTTTTATAAAAGCAATCAAGCAGGAGCGCTGCTAGTTAAAAATTATCCTAAATACTTCATTGGTCAACTTCTTTGTTCAAACATGTACATGCATTATACTCTATGCACACATCACAATTAGTATCTGAAGTAATCAAAAGTCTCCAGCCCACATAAATCTACAAACTACTATGGTCGTGGGCACTTTTCAAAAACCGTGACAAAGTTTAAAATACATCCAGACAGCAATAATTCTACAATATACCGACATGAAGCTCTATAAATACGCATTTAGACGGTTTATCCAAGTTTACTACATCCTCTTTGAGCTTTTATCCACCTCCATGCATTTGAACTTAATAATTAATGAATAATCATTAATTATTAATAATAAGACGTGTACCCTCAAACATATGAAAAGTGAAGCAGCGTGTTTTTTGAATGAACGTGTACCTGACATTAACGGTTAGGCGTAGAGCTATTAATAGATTGCAGCATCGGCGATGCGCAGAGCTATATATAGGTAGCATAAGTCAGTTACTGTTTCCAAGAATGTTCCGCAGTCAGACGCGTCGATCCATTCCATCATTATGGGTCGCAATGAATTCTGTGGTGATCCAAAAAAAAGAGGGAAAACATTGAAGAGATCCGTAACGAAGTTGCACAAAACGAGCTCAAATACTGGAGGAATCTAAGCAGTCGTTTTATACAAACAGGGATGTAGGAGTTTGAGTAAGCAAGAGATGTCAGAGACCCCTGCCCAGGATCGACAATCATGTCCCCCCCTCCCCTGGTGCGAAACTCATGCCCCCCTAGTCGTTGATGGAGCGCCCCTTGCCCATATTCATGCCAGCCTGGGGGACGCCCTTGTTGGTCCCTCCCTCATCCCCCCCCCCCCGTGCGACATCACGCCCCCCCTGACCCCCCTAGTCGTTAATGGAGCGGCCCTTGCCCATGTTCATGCCGGCCTGGGTCGCGCCCTTGTTGGTCCCATATTGCAGACTGATGACGCTTGCGCCCGCTTTCATCTGATCATCGGTGAAGTCACGAGTGTTGCGCTCCGCCTTGCGCGGCCAGTAGCCGTCAGGACCGCGATACCCGGGCTTTGCCTGGGCCTGAAACAGTACACAGTGGTACCCGGGCTTCGACTGGGTCTGAAACAGTACACAGTGGTACCCGGGCTTGGACTGGGCCTGTAACAAATATACAGTGGTATCCGGACTCGGACTGAGCCTGCAACAGTGCAGTGATGCCCGGGCTTGGACTGGGCCTGCAATGGTATGCAGTGGTGTAGTAAACAATTTACAGTAAAGCATGAAATTTTCGTGTGCATGTAATTTTAGCGTATTTTGTATATTGGCAAAAATCGGCAAAATTACAAGCACAAAAGTAAAGCTGCACATGCTATTTATAATGGGAAGTCGTCAAATACGCAAAAATTAAGTGCAGCTAAATTTCTAAGAGACAAAAACCGAGGAAAAAATTGCAGCAGAAATTTGATGTTTTGCAGTAAACACTGTAGGACTAGCGTAGTACACAAAGTATACTGCAGCATGTTCAGCAAACGGGACAATTCCTTGTGTCCAATGTTCATGAATTAAATGAGCCCATAAAATACAGATCAGTGGCGTCGCCCGACCAAACAACTTGAGGGGATGACTGCTCACGTTTGACACACACAGGGCTCGGACCAGCAACAGGGCTAGTATATCAGACACACAAAGGGGTAGAAGCCCCCACGCACGCCCTTACCTCCATGCCGAGCGTGCGGATGCAGGTGCAGACCTGCGCGAGGTTTAGCGCGCCCTTCTCGTGCAGAGACTCGGTGGGGAAGGTCGCCGTGTCGGGCACGCCGTACTCCTGGACAAGCTTTGTGAACATGGAGATGCGTTCGCGCTCACGCATCACGCGCATCGCGTCGATCTTGGCCGGCTGAAAGGTTTTGTCGCCCCACGCGACCTTACCGGGGGACAGCGTGTCGATCAGCCTGCACGGCAGTCAGACCGTGATTTGAGCTTTCAATTAGGCTCTAGTCATTGTTAGTCGCCAGGCAAGTAATTATTACACAAATACAATATAATTTTGTTACTTAACTGCATTGAAAATAAGAATCAAACTGTGCTTTTAGCAGGTTGCAAGATCCAGTCGGCTCATTGTTAGGCTGTCAGGGTACACTCTAGCGTATAATCATATATATCGTTTTAGTGGCCAAAATCTATCGGTATCTCATGCAGAATAATTTTAAATTATATTAAATACAACACTAAGTTAAAATCCAACAAAAAATTAATTTTCTAAGCAAAAGCGAGGGCACTTATATTGTAGTTCTGGTGGCAAAGGGAAAATGTACATCTGTCAGTACAAGCACTGTTGACAGGACGCAGCCTATGCCTGTAACAGACTGCTACACGCAGCTGCGAGTGACACCCGGCGACAGCTAGCGCGATGGTGACTGTTGACCGTTCTTGTCATCCGGTGACATTTAAAATACATCCTGTTTGATATTTACATGAACATGACAGTTAAGCTACAAGAGTACTACATTGCAGTTTGTAGCTTAACCGTTGCAAAAACAGTGCAGATGTTTATATACATGAAACCGTGGTCGACTGTAATGGCCTACACTTACCTTGTAAGCACTAGCTACTATGACAGTAAACATCTGTAGCTCTGTTTTACATGTATGTTGCTCATAACCGCATCGGGCTTGTGGAGAAGGAGAGTAGGGGGGGCGGGGAGTTTGAGGAGGGGGGACGGGACAGAGAATAGGACCATGCAGGACGGCAGCCTAGAGGCCCAAAATGTCAATGGCTTATGCGAACCCTTAACGCTGCTATTCTATGTTATAGACCTTGGCATGACTCGGTACAAGGATAATGGAACATTCCCAGTAGGCAGCCATTATAAAGCTCATTAAAGCTCATGCCCACGAATAAGGACTACAGGATCCTTATAAGGACTACAGGATCCTTATAAGGACTACAGGATGCTGAGAACGAGCGCTATATCGTAACACCGCTCTGCAGAACTGAACTGAACTAGTGCAGCGTGCGTAAGAGTCAAGTCGATTATTAAAGAATAAAGTACACGGAGCCTAATTGCAAGTTAAATTACTCAGAGCATTGTTATGAATATTCATTTACAGTCAATAGGTCAGCAGCGTAGCAGCATAGCAGCAATAAAAGCCGAGCCAAATATATGACTGGTTAACGAATGCGTCAGATCCTACAGCTAAATCAGATCTGGCCTGTATCTCATACGCCACAGCGCAAATGCTTGATTTTAACTGCAACAGAGATTTTTCTATCAGGAATAATCCATTCACCCGTGTAATACTACGTTTTAACTACACAAAATCGTAAAACGTTTAAAAGTAAATATTTAAATGTAGCGCGATAATTGCTTGCAGGAATAAATTGACAGTCGAGCTAAATAAGAACGTTATATTTGTTGAAGTAAGCCTATGTAGGTAGTAAGCCTATGTAGGTAGTTAGCCTATGTAGGTAGTAAGTAGTAATGTAGGTAGTAAGTAGTAATGTAGGTAGTAAGTAGTAATGTAGGTAGTAAGCCGATTATAAGCATTTGCGTGCAAAACGAAAATATAAATTATAGTTATAGCAAATGTACATGCATCTATCTGGCATCACCAACAATAAGCCTCGAGGATTTCCTCCTTGTATTTGATAGATGTGGCATATCTATATACGAACAAAAGCGAAAAAATACACATTTGTACTAAAAACGAACACAAAACAATGAGAAAATTTCAAACAAATACAACAACAAATACAAAAACAACCGATGAAGCAATAAACCAATCGGTAAACAAATTTGGATTGATATAGACGGCTCGCTTGCATACTTGCAGAGGATGGTTCCGTCCCCGAGGATCCTGTGGAAGGAGTCCTGCGAGGCGTCGATGGACCCCAGGTCAGCCGGGATCTCGGAGCAGTGCGTGATCTGTTGGATCCAGTGCAGACACTTGGCCGCGTCCTGCGTGTCGTAGTTCGCGTCGATCTGTGCGTGAAATATGTTATCAAAAAATGCTCACAACTGCAAACTGAGCTTCCCCCGCCTCCCCCCCCAAACGTAGTAGAGGTTGTCACTTTTTCTACAACAAAAAATGAAAAACATTTTCAAAAAATGTTTTTTGTGACCGGAAAAGAATGCAATTTACAATAACCTCACAAAAAACTATTTCTCTGCAAAACCTCGCAGCCTACATTAGACTCCCTAACCTGGCACATTGAGTGGAATGTGGTGATTAAAATAATCTAATTAAGGCTAATCGCATTCATTTGAAAAGCGACATAGATGCTGTTGAAAACAACAGTTGAGTCACTTAGAATAACGAGCAGACTTCAACACAAACTTTTATTGAATTCTATAATCACAAGTGCCTGGGGCTCCAAAGTTCACTCGACCCGATAATTTGCTGCGTCGTTGTTCTTGTTAATTTTTTTGAAAACACTCTCATAACAAGCAAACACTCTTACGGCTGGTTGCTAGACTTCGATTTGAAAATATGCTAAATCACACATTACTCAAACTGCAGTTTGAGCTAAACTGCAGTTTGAAATTTTTGGGTTGCTCGACAATTTTCCTCGGTTTTGAGTGCGATTTAGCAAATGTGCTAAAATATTACTGAATCCTGGCCTTACTGCCGGTTGCTAGACTTCGATTTAAAGTGAGATTTTATTTTGTAGTCCGAATTAACCAATCAGATTATTCGATACAATTCTTTCATATATTTTCATTGGTTAATTCGGACTACAAAATAAAATCGCACTTCAAATCGAAGTCTAGCAACCGGCCTTTAATTAGCGTTCCGGAAGGCCCTAATCGTGTTAGTACGTGTCAATAGTGGTGAATGTTCAATAAGATCGTGAAAATTTGAATCCTTAAATGTAACTGACTTAACGATGTTTTGGCCGTTAAATCGCACTTTAAATCGCAGAAATGTGCGATTTAAAAAATTCATTCGTAGATTGCTAAATCGCACTTCAAATCGAGGTCTCGCAGCAGAAAATTTAGTTAAATCGGACTACGTCACTAAATCGCACTTCAAATCGAGATCTAGCAACTAGCCGTTACAACTTGGTAGGCGTATCTCGTGCAAACAGTAAGTAGGCCTATTGCACCTATGCCCGATACAAACTAGATATAAAACTAACCGAATACCTACATGTAGGTCATATGATCTAGGCCTATACGTGTATATTAGCGAGTAATTAGTGAGTATATTAGTGAGTCACCGTACATGTATGATGTATCCTATAATATAGGCCTAAATAATCGCAAAATCAACTCCAATAATTATTATTGAAGTTTTGTTTTCAGCAGGCTAAAACGTCAGTGATTATGAATATCGATTCAACCATAGATTCAGCCGATCATCGTTTCAGCATAGGCCTAGGCTACTTTCGACTAGGGCTACATGCAAAATGTTAGCATAAGATAAGCCTAACTATAATCTCTTGCGATTTGCTAATCGTAGCTTGGCTCGTATTATAAATGATTTCTCGAAATTATAATTTCGAAGTCTTTGATCAAGCGGCCTAACAGCCTACCTTCTTCTGCGCCTCAGCCGCCAGTCCGGACTTTCCAGCGCGAGTCGATGCCATTTCTGTCGCTAATTCGATTCCTTCAAACCGCAAAATTCGAATCTCAAAAAGTAACCTACGCTGTCGTATTTTGTGCGGAGTAGTGATTCAGCAAATAGTGTGCGCTTGCAATCGGCTGATTGCGGCCCGATGATTGCCGGTCTGAGTGTCTGCCTGGCAAGTCGGAACCTAATTGAATGGCGAGCCTGCAGTACCCTATAGCATACATGCACACTGTTGGCCTACACTGTCACAGATGGGCGCGCTGACGAGTGGCTGTCTAGCTGTCGAGGCCACTCTATGGTGACGCATAGCATTCAGCGCCGTTGGGGCTAGTGTACACTTCGCCCAGGGGCGAAGCAAGCCTATTCAACGTGGGGCTGATCATCGCCTCAAAAACTTAGCAGACAAACTTGGCCTATGAAGTGAATGTTTATATATGGGTGTGTTAATTATTGAACCTGTTGAATTTGACATCTCCAGACACCACAGAGACGCTGGGACGCTGTCAAGGAAATTGCAGTCGCATTGTCTATAATGTTTATTTCTATAATGTTCATAAAAAAAATGAAATGTCAGGTGACAATAAGACTGTGAAATGCTAAATATTATTCTTTTGTAACCCCCCCCCCCCCTCCCACCGCTCCGATCCGCATTTGCAATGCGAATGAACTAACATCTCAAGCCACGAGCTTATAGGACA